>JBBPCZ010000001.1:39846327-39862759 GCA_037974445.1 Brycinus macrolepidotus | reverse complement strand
TGTCAATAGCCCACTTAGAAATCCCCTTACTGATAAAAATGCTGATGTGTCAAATACTTATTTTCCCCGCTGTATATCTCTGAGATGTTTGATGACTATCAGTCTGGAAGGTCTCTTAGCTAGTCAGCTAGTGGTGCCAAGATCAGAAACCTTTTCACAAACATTGTGAAAATGTATTTAGTGATTATGGAGAAAAGCATGTTCCATGTGTCTGAGGTTGCATTTTTGTCCCAGAGGGGCCTTTGTATGGACTCCCAGAAAATTAAGGCTGTGATGGAATAACCTATTCTGAAGACTGTCAAGAAATTCTTGGGGTTTGCTAACTTTTATCATTGATTTCTCCCTCTATTGTGGAGGTTGACACACCAGATGTCAGAGTGGAAGCAGTGCTGTATCAACAAACCTTCACTGATGGTAAGATCCACCCTTGTGCCTTACCATACCCCTTATCTCCGACCGAACAAAACTATGACATAGGCAATCAAGCATTGCTGGCAGTTAAGTTGGCCCGAGATGAGTGGTGGCACTGGCTTGAGGGGGTTAAGCATCCATTCATTGTGTGGATAAACCATAAAAATCTAGAGTACATTGAGTCGGCTAAATGACTTAATCCTTCGACAGGCATGATGGCCAACTTAACATTATCCTACCAGGCTAGGATACAAGTACACCAAGGCCAAAGCCCTCTCATGCCTTTACAAGCCCGATGAGTAGCCACTGACATGGGACATGTAGGCCACAGTCAGGGCGCCAATGAAGGGAAAATCTTCTATCGGGTTGCCCTTCCCATTATCTTTATATTCCCACCACTGCTTGGTCTGCGGGATTGCAGTGGGGTCACAGTTCCCATTTTGCGGCTTATTGCAGAATTTGGCAAACTCTCAAACTTCTTAAGACACAATTCTAGTGGCCTGAAATGAAAAAAGAGTGGGAAGAATTTATCATTGCAATTGTGCTAAAAGCAAAGAACCCCACTGCACACCGACGGCGCTCTTAAACCTCCTACTAATGCTGGCCAGGCCCTGGTCCGATCTATTATTTCACTTCTCCACAAGGTTTCCCAAATAAAATGGGAACCCCAGTATACTAGCCTTTGTAGACCATTTTTCCAAGGCTTGTAACATAACTTCCTTCAGCAATAGAAACCGGTGAACTCTTGCTACAACACATGGTCCAGCTTCATGGAGTTCCCTGTGACATTGTCTCCGATCATGGCCGCACTTCACCTTGAGGTTCTGGAAGGCCCTCTGTCATCGCTAAGTCTCTGTTCAGGGTTTCTTCATCAGTCTAATGAAGAAAAAAATCCACCTTCTCTATTTGATGATCAGTAAGAGCAGGTAGTTGTGCCCTCGGCCAAGAAGTACATCTGTCCATCAATGCCTTAAGCAATAAGTGGCTACCACCTTAAGCGGGGTGGTAGTGGCCTAGAGGGTAGGATACTTGCCTCTGGACCAAGAGGTCATGGATTTGAATCTTACCTTCAGCATACCACCACTGGGTTCCTGAGCAAGACCCTTAACCCCAAGTTGCTCCAGGGAGACTGTCCCCTGTAGTTAGGGAATGGAAGTCACTTTGGATAAAAGCGTCTGCTAAATGCTGTAAATACCTTGTAGATTGGTAGGTACCTGCTGGGTACCATCCCAGGATATATTTGACAAATCCCTCATACAGAACTACTGATGCGACAGTGTGGGTTCCTAAGCCATCAAGTTCTGGCCTCACAGGGAATGATGCCATGTCCCCATCTGTAGTACCCCAGGCAGCCATCTTCACACCCATTTTCATTTATTGAAATCATCACTATTACTGCTTAAAACCCACCTGCACTTTTTTCCAATACTCAGACTTGCATTCTACTTTCTCTGCATCAGATGTCCTCTTGAATCCCTCCCTGCTACCCCTGCTTTTCTTCCTTGAATCCTTCATAGCTTTTCCTTCGTGTTCTCCTCACACCCTTTGAGTATCCTGCAGCTTCTCTCTCACTTATTTCCACTTTCAGAACTTTACAATCTAGTCTTCAATCCACCATGTGGTCTTTTGTTTTTCACTGAGTCTTTCATTCCCACTTCTTCACCATTTTCCTTTCTTCACTTTTTTTTCACACTTTGCCCTTTGCCTTTTCCTTTATTTTTATTTTCCTCTTAGTTGCACTCAGTCCTTCTGTGTTCTCCCTTTCCATTCCACATCCCATTCCCATACACTCTCTTGATCCCTTGCTCCCTCATTCTTTCTCTCCCATTCTGACTCCTCTTCGATCTTAGCTTGCCTCGCATTCTCTGTTGTTTTCTGTTCCTTCTCTTTTAGTGTCTCTCTCTTTCATCACCCTCCCCACTCTTAGTCGGTCTGGTTCTTTTATCTTTTGCCTCATTTTGTTTAGCTTCTGCTCTTTTCTTGTTTTCTTCCTTTTTATTCCCACTTTCTTCTCACTATCCCTGGGTTAGCTTTCCCAGTTTAATTTTTTTTTTTTTTGGAATTTTTTATTTCTAGTTTAAATGATTGCGACTCCGTTTGTTTGTTCCTAGCCACTCTGATGGTATATATACATGGACACACTCTCTCTGCACTATATACTCTGTTTTGTCATTCCAAAATGTGGCCTGCTGTCACTGATGGCAAGTTTCGGCATTTTATCAGTTTAATCTTTGCACTACTAGAGCAAGCAGAAGAGAAGCCCAGTTGTGATATCTGTTTTCCCTCTCTCCATCGCCTGTGTTTCTCTAAGCTTTATCAAACAGCCATGTGTTTGTTGACAAATATGGGATTTCATGGGTCATCCTTTATCAGTCCTTTCTCCTGTCACCTCCAGTCTTCCTGGCATATTGTGCCATGTTTTCTTTCTTGGCTTCAGCAAGCTGCTTGCCTTGGCCAGTCTACCCTGGCTTGTGTGTGTTTGTGTCTGTGTGTGTAAAGAGGGAGCCCTCATCCCCTCTTTAAACACATGGTCCTCTCACACTTAAACCCCCCTTTCCCTCACAAAAATCATGAGCTGCTTTTTGAGGAACACCTCTGAGAATGTTTGAGCAAAATGCACATTTTTGGAGCTGTTGGTGTATTTATCCAAACAGCAGGGCTAACAATGTTATCACAACGCTAACAGGCACTCCAGGGAGCCGTTACAGGGTGAGCTGCAGCTCTTCACTACCCCCCCTTATCCTTTCTCTGACACCCCTGAAGGTGTTAGCAATCAGCTCATCAGCGTATTTCTACAGTGATCCTCTGGAACCTTCTGCAGCACTGCAGGGAGGTGTCAAACTCAGCCAAGCAAATCACCCTGTCCTTCGCCTCAAACACCATCACCACACTGGGTTAAAAAGGACATGAGGCAGTGAAGAACAAAAGCAGTTTATATTAGCAGGCAGGCTCTGTCAGATACAGCAGCCTGCTAAACACATCCAAATCAGGTTAAAAAGTATGCACTAATCAATAATTTTATTTGTTCTGGTGCTAAAATGAACATAAATAAATAAATATACGAATGAAGAAACAAAAGAAATCTAGCAGAAGAACCAAGAACAGTGGAGTGGAAGGGAGAAGAGGGATTATAATCAGACGGCCCCCCATCACTTAGCTGCTTTCCAAGCTCTTGGACGGATTCCTCTAGCTATTGCTAGGGGAGAACTTTCGAGACAAACTACGCCGTCACCAGGCACTGAGAGGATTGCAATGTTATACCAGAACAATCACTTCTTCTTGCCAGAAGATGTAATCCACGTTTTTAACCTTTTATCATTCTCTTTGCTCTTTTGTTTTGCAATGAATAGAGGTTGCCATCGTCTGCTTTGAGAGTGTAGAAGACAAAACAAAGCTATCCTACTTGCAGGGACTGTGCAAAGCATGAGCCCATTTTACAGTAAATCCTAAAATGTCTATTCTACTGCTTTGAAAATCTCCTTTTCACTTTGAACGAAAAGTGTATTAGTATTCCATGACAGTGTTTGTATAGTGATGACTGGGGGTGGTTGGTATAAATGGGCTAGTATGGGCAAGCTCCTTCTTTCAAAGAAAAAGGACAAAAAAACATGGTTTAATCTTTGGCATCATTTTACTTGATCTTAACAAATGACCAGAAGCTGATTACTAAGGACACCTATGAACAACAGCACCACCAACAGGTCATAAGAAAATCAAAAACTATCTATGATGGTACTGCTTTACTATCTTTCCGGGCCAAGCTGTAGAGTCACACAGCCAGAATCTGTGATTCCCTGCCAAATGTATTGTGACATATTACATGTTGTAAAATGCACCCCCGACTCATCTTCTGTTTGAGCTTATTTCTCAAACTAGTAGGAGTGAAATCTGAAATCTTCTGTATAATTCTGCCTGTACACATGAATATAAACATTTTCATTTTAGTTACTCTGAGAGTGGGATACAGCCAAATTAAGTATTGCAGGGTTTACTGCAAAAATATTTTAATTGTCATGAGAAGAAAAGTTTTATGTTAGCTGTATTTGTTAGCACCAATCTATGAGTGGTGATATTGCAGTTGTACACAAACATTTGGAGTTTATTGTGCTTGTAAAAGACATTCAGGTAATATTTTGTTTTACTTGTATGTTGCTGTTTTATACAGTTTTTTTCAGCAATGCTTTTATGTTTTGTTCATGCTGAAGTGATCAAAAGGTTCAGCTGTTACTGTGAAATATACACTACCAATCAAAAGTCTTTGCATACCACAGGACACCATAATCCTAACATCACTCTTCATTCATCTTTTTCTTTCCATTTATTTCATAAACTGGACATATTTATTCTTTTTAAGCATTGGAAAGTTATTGAGTGAACAACTTAAAATGAAAACGTGTCCATAATAAAACAAGTTTCCTTTATACACACAAGAGAGTGTTTTGTTGGGGCATAACTGACAAAGTGCTCATTCATGGTCAGTGTGCCTTGTAAAAAGCTATATTATATTTGTATTGTTACAAACATATTTGTAAACCATATTTGTAAATGTACACTACATGTCATATAGTAAACCAAGCTATTTTGAGGTGCCCTTATACAGACTGCTACAGACATAGTAAAATATGAGATGGTCAATATGTCCAAATTCAAGTGTCAGCTAAAGGCTTATAAAAATCCCCAGCACTGTGCTGTACACCAGTGGAACTACACTCTCTGAAATGATGAAGCACCATCAAATACCTTTGGGATGAGTCAGAGAGGCATTTGCCATCATGAGCTATTCATCCAACATCAGTACCTGAACTCACAAATGCTCTCGTGGCTGAATGCAATCAAGTCCTCACAGATATGTTCCAGCACCTAGTGTAAAGTCTTCCCAGCAGAGGTAAGGCTGTAAATTCAGCAAATAAGGGAAAAGATAATAAAAAGATAACAAAATTCCAATTATTATCTTGGTGGAAGGTATTATTTTTTTTTATTTATTTATTTATTTATTTATTTATTTATTTATTTATTTATTTATTTATTTGGTGGACAATTTGGACTTTTTTGTGGATATAGCCCAGGGGTGCCAGCTCTTGCAGTTGACACAGGTCTCTTTTTCACACTAACCATTAGGGTGCACAAATGCTTTCATATGCACTATTGCATTCTGAATAATGTACTTACTTTTGGTTACAGTACTAATATATAGATACGCTTAATCTAAGAGATAATATAGATACAAAGATAGTTTGCTGTGGCAAGTGCATTTACAGGACACCATAATCCTAACATCACTCTTCATTCATCTTTTTCTTTTCAAAAGCAGTGATCTCACCCTCTCACCTATTCCTGGGCTTCCTGATGTGCGTTCAAACGTCATACTTTTTGGTGTGGCCTTTCCTGCACCTCTGTTGCACATCCTTCAAGTGGCACCCATTGATGTTTCATCTTTGATATCCTTTACCATGCTCCTGGGGGCCACGGTGCCTAGGGGGCCTCCTGTTGCTAGCAGAGGTTGGTGCCCCACTGAGGAACTGAAGGTCTTTGGGGTACCGGCAGTGCTGATCGAGGTGAGTCTTGAGTGGCCACTTGGAGTGTTCAGTGGTGGCCACTGTGGGGCTTTTGAAGCAAGAGATCTTAAGGAAATGAAACAAAAGCACGGACGGATTGAACTTCATCCACCTACAGGGGAGGGAAGGCAGCAGAGTTGGGGGGGCTTTCGTGGGGGAAGAGGGGGTGGGTGGAGGTGCTCGGTCACTGGTGAGCCAGAAGAAAGGAGCCTTTAATCCAGGCATGTCTTGTAAGGTCAGGGAAAGTTCGCAGGATGAGCAAAGGGCAAGCCAAAGGTTGTGTTGATTTATTTAGTGCCACATAGGGCAAATGTTTTCACCTGCACTACTCCCTCTGCTACTAGGGCAAACAAAAAAAGAAATAGAGAAAGGACAGAGAGAGAGAGACAGAAGAATCTTACAACTTTTAATTTTGAAAGGGGTGATGCCATGTGCAAAGCATATATATATACATAATATACACATTTTCTTTTCTGAGGTATCACTTGAACAATAATAATAATAATAATAATAACAGTAACAATAATCATATTTTTTAGTAAAAGTTTTGATAAACTTTGATTGTTGCAAGTTGGAAACACATAAATAATAACATAAGCTGCAAACCTTCCCAGATAAATGCTGCTGCTCTGTATTGATGTAACCTGGCATGCAGTAGTTTAATTTATTGCTTAGACCATTGCATTAACCTTTAGAGTAAAAAGAAGCACAAATGTAACATGCTAAAAATACAATTAATAAAGTAAAAGAGCAGAATTTTGAGTATGGATGGCCAAGCACTTAGAACATGAATTAATAAGCAGGTCTACCATCTGAATGGACTATTAACCCTTCAGTAAGGAGAGACTGCCTGCGGCCTGCCACCCACACACCCCCATCTGTCTCATAGGAGGCACTCCAACCATACCTACTCCAAAAAAAAACAAAGCATGAAAAAAGAAAGAACTTATATGAAATTACAAGTAGCTTAACAGTCTATTTGTTGTTGTCAAAGTTATTTAGAGAGTCTGTAATTGTGTAAACAAACACAACTTTTTCACTTTGCTGTTCCTGTGATTCTTCAGCCTGTACTGAAACAAAAGCGCAAATGTACAGCAGCACAAGGCAGGAAAGAAGGTTGATTATTTGTTCCTCATGTTGACAGCTGCTTTTAAACTCAATGGGCCTACTGCTGTCATGGCCTGCCCAGTGCTCCTTCAACATTCTGCAAGTTAAGAGAGAGAAGAGAGAGAGAGAGAGACAGACAGAGAGAGAGAGAGAGAGAGAGAGAGAGATAGGCATAAAAGACTTACTTTGTTTTTTCTGCCTTTGTGAACGTTGTGTTAAGGAGAGTGCCTGAGGCCCTTGCTGACAGAGGGGGAGAGAGAAAGAGAGAGAAAAAGAGAGCTTTGCGAGCCAAGTTCTCTGCTGCTGGGCTCTTATGGCATCCTGTCCTCTACGACCTTGGTGGGCCTTGCTGGAGAATGAGAGAGAGAGAGAGAATGAGAGAGAGAGCAAGAGAAAGAAAGAGAGAATAGACACAGCCACAAGCTCCTATTCTGTTGGCCTCCATGGTCTCAGCCCTCAGCCTCAGGGCCAGCCTTCTGCTGGCCCTTCTGCAGGACTCCTTCAGTCCCCCTCACCCAGGGTTTTGATGCATATGTTCTGAAGGTGGCGGCCACAGTGACTTGGGCATCGTGGCAGATGGTGGACCTTCAGGCCTCCACTGGTCAGGCTGGTGTTCATTTCCGAACTTTTTTCTGCTTGAATGTTTTAGATAAAGACTCAGCAGTGCAGAAGACCTTCTTCTGCTGCAGGAGAGAAAGGAGGGGGGAGTATTCAGCAAGACTGGTGACTTGGCATGAGAAGCAAATTGAAGTAGACAGTGAAATGGCCTGAGTGCATCAATGGCCATCTGTAGATAAACCATCTTTAATGTAACTATTTACTAATCTTTCCCCTTGTTGATTAAACATACATTTGAGGGGTTTTTTTCTGCAGACAGTTTTTATTGTCCTTGTCTAAAAATAAGTAAGTGATTTTATCTCTGAAATTGGCCTGATGATTTTGAATTAGATTCCTTCTCACTGCAAAAGTCACTCGCCAGGCTGAGTACTTTTGGGAGACTGGGCCCAAAATAAGTTTTTGACAAAGTGTAATTGAACACAGGCAAGGTGAAGCATGGAGGAGGAAAAATGAGGAAGCAAGGGATGGGGGGCAGGGGAGGGTGTTAGGGGGATAAGCGTTGTCTGTCCTTGAGATAGATCTCCTCCTCTTCCTTCAGGGCCCTGCTATTTCCCCACTCGTCCTCTGTACTGTGGTAGCCCACACACACTCACACACTTTCAGACAATTAGTGTCCCTCCTCAAGATGCTTGCAGGTATAGGCCAGCTGCCACTTCATCCAAATTAAGCATGCTGTCCAGTGCCTTGGCAGAGGGCATCTGGAGACTGGCACTAATTCTCAGCCCATCTTTTCATCCATTCCTTCTTTAAAGTAGCATGGTAATGAACAAAACGAACAGATGGGGGGAACTCACAGTCCTGATGTTTGGATTCTAATTATATTAACACCAGTCCTGAATGGATCTACGATGAATGTTAGCCAACACCTGTTTCAGAGGAGTGAAAACAAAGAGACAGAGCAGGTCATGGGCCAGGTGTGGAGACCAATGAACGTCACATATGCTTTAAGTTGTTTCAGGGCCAGGTGAGTGACAGTAACACCATACAAGCTAGACCTCTGGCTATCGTCAGAAAATTTGATGAATTTCGTCACCCAGCATTTCTAAGAATCACATACTTTGACAGTAGGGAGTAATTTGACTAAAATGCAAAATTACCATCCACAAACTGTTGTTTTTGCATGATGGGAAGGGTGAACAGTGACTTAGGCAGGATGCTATGAGTTTTTCAGTCCAGTGCCTATGTGAGTACACAGTATGGGATATGGCGGGCACGTGCCATTATACCCATGAGTAGGCTGCCTCCACTCCCCCATCACTCAGAGTGATGCTAGCCAGCACACGTGCGTGATAGCTGATGTACCAGAATTGGCCGTCAGCACTCTCCTCCAAGCGCATTACACTGTCCAGTGATGTTGCTTTAGTGGCAGTTTAAAGAGATGCAGTGGCTATTCATTTCCTATAGATAGACAGGTTCGTCAGGTTCATCAGATATATAAGTTCATCAGGTTCATCATTAATTACAATATGCTAATTAAAATGATGTTTTTATTTAATCACTTATTTTTATTTTAATACCTGATTTATTGTGCCATACTAGTTGCAGTGGATGTTTATAATGTGTTGGTGTGCATACCTGGTGGGAGTTAGGAGGCAGGGGGTATATGGAGGTCTCAATCAGGCCCTGACACAGGAGTCAGCACCTACATTTTGTTCTGAAAGGTCAGTGTTGTCAGAGTGTGCAAAGCATTCAACTGCTTGCAACTAGTGCAGCTTGGCATAATAAAGCATATATGGATGTGCATAAACACTAGGGTTAGGGTAACCTATTAGTGTACCCATCTCAACTGTTAAGATTATATAAGTTAATAATTTATGCAATATATTTGTTGGACTGTCCATGCACCTCTGTGGCTGGAGTGTTTGAGATGTGAGGAATGTGCTTTCATGTCTGTCAGAGAAAGTACTTGGTTTTGCTCTAAAACTGCCGTTATTGGCTCCTCTCATGTTGAGTTATCGACAGGATTTTTGTCACCGCTGAGCAAGCTCGTAGGGAGCAAAGCTCACTATGGTCTTTCATTTAGGTCTCTTTCTCTCTCGCTTTCTCTCTCTCTCCCTCTCTCTCTCTACCTCTCCCTCTCATTGCATGCTCCCTTGGAAAGGTCAGGACTCTGAGTGGTCTGTTTGAAGTGCTTTTCCGCACCATGCGGGTGGGGTAAACTCTGCTGTGTGAGGGAGCACTTCTGCTCCCCTGGATGATGGCCCTGATGCCCCCACAAAGCCCAAGTGGTTAATTTTTTTATCTTCTTTACCTCAAAATGGCACCTTTAGTGAGGGGTGAGACAGAGAGACTGAGCAAGATTGCAATGTTGCAATGTTTAATGCTTTTTTTCTTACAGACTTTTTAAATCTTCAAATGTTTTCTAATTTTGCATAAATTTTATGCTAGAAAACCACCTTGAATTTGCAGATTTGTATTGAATTGAAATTTACTGAATTGAAGTTTATTGTGCTTATCATTATATATCATCATATAAAACCTCAATTTATTAATTTCTTATATTTTCTTATTTTTTATTATACTATTTTAAAACTGTACTCTTTAAAAAAAAGGTTTGAAAGACAAAAGTTATTTACATGATGCCATGACGATGAACCATGGCATCGTGTAAATAACTTTAAAGAACCTTCAAATAATGTAAAGGTTTTACATGAATTAAGGATTCTTCTTAGAACCTTTACATTATACAGAGGCTCTATAGACTTTAAAATGGCAATGCACGTTGACATATCTCATTTACAAAAATGGTCTTTAAAGATCCATCCACTGAAAGAGTGTGACAAGTATTTTGTCACATAGAAAAGGTCCAAAATTACAATACATTTCTATGTAATATGAAAATACCCTGTTCTGAAAGCTTTATTCTTCTAGCAAGCTTTATTCTTCTTCTTTCAGCTGTGATATATTACAAGCTAAACTTCTGATGCAAATGATATTCACTAAATACATGTTTCTCTTGTTACAGCAACAAAATAACAATAGCTTTTTCATGTAACAATAACAAGATTTATTGTATTTGTTGGATATTAGGTTGCAGCAACTGCAGATTCTTCTCCATTTACCAGCATGAGTGTGTATTCAACCTGTGGTTTCACCATTACCTGTCCATGATACTAAAGAAGTAAGAATATGCTCTAGTTAGGGACTGAAGAAAAATTGGACAGCTAGTGTTCTAATGGTCAAAGAGCTTCTGTCTTTAGTTTCACACCTCACATATATGCTTATGTGTGTGCATCACAATACCAAAGTGGTTGCAAAGCCTCTCCAAACTCTCCTGCTAATAATTGCCTCTCCACAATTCAAAAGAATAAAAAAGAAAAATTGAAGTTGCTCGCCATTTATCTAGAGCTGCATAATATGGATAAAATATTAGTATTGCGATTATACTGCTACATGTAGTGATTGTGATACCTTTCAATATATTAAAAGGCCTGTATCATCACTTTTTTGAAATTAAAAAGGCTTAAAGTATGTAAATATTTGCTGCCCCATCCACACAGAATCTAAGCTACAAAAACAGCTCATCAAATTAGTTTTGTGATGTCACAACTCATATTTCCATTTGTCTCCTTATTCAGCCTACAGAAGTTTAAACCTGTCTGTTCATACTGAAGTCCCAAGGAGTGTGTCAGCCTCATGGTGTTTTTTGAATGAGCTGCAATACAGGGCAGCCAATCAGAAAAGAGACTGCTTACATATATCAACTTTAAATGCGCAGTAACAAAAACAGCCTGTTTAATTCTATGGTTGAAAAATGATCATGTAAGAATGAAGTATGATGAATTCTTAAATATTTTCATGGAAAAAATGAAATAGAAGGAACTTTTGTCAGATGTTGATGAACACTTCATTTAGCAGAATACCCAGTATACGTATATTAGCAAATCTAAATAATATTTCAAATAAAACCAAAGAAACTGGCATTTTCGTGGAAAAAAAATTCTAGACACAGACAAAAAACTTTTTTTTCCCTGGGGTATAAATATCCTCACATTCATACACCTATTCATATTAATACATATTCATATTTATACACATGTGAAATCCTTTTGTCATCTTTTAACATGAGTAAGACCATAGAAACTGTACAGATTAGGAAATGCTTGTAAAATTAGTTGTCAGTTGAAATTGCCATCAAGTACCATTGGGTTATAATAAAAAGTAAAAATAAAAATCATGGAGCAGTTACATATTTTCCATGAATATAGTGCCTCTATGATAGCATTTCTCAAACTTATTGTCCTGGGGACCAGTCATGTCAGGCTTTGGGGCTGCAGGGCCCTGTATTTTTTCCCTTTTTGTGTTTTATGTTTTTTTTTTAAACTATACTTTTGAACACTGCCAAATGGTGCTGAACATGCAAACTGACTTTTAACCTAAAGTTAAATTACAGGTCTAGTCACCCACAGGGATTATTTGGCACCAAAATTTTAAAATCAACATTCTAATGTGATGGGTGTGCCGGCTTTCTTGCCACTAACTGGTCGGAGGAAGGCACGCTGACAGAGCCGCTCGGAGTGTGTTTCTAAGTTTTTCTGTTTCTGTACATTGGTTTCGTGGCTGTCAAGTGAGAAAAAGCGGTCTCACACAGATCCGTGGAATGGAAAGGCAAGATTGTTTTTACTGCGATCTCACTCAGCTGGGGATTTTCCTCACAGCAGACAGCCAGATCTCCGACACAGACAGCTGACCGAATCTCGACTGTAACCCAGCATCGCACGAGAGCTCCAAAAGTTTAAGAATGCATTGTCAGACACTAGGCGCCACCTCCATGACCAGAAGCTCTTTGGAAGTGTTCTATGGGAAGTTTTTTCTTAAGTGCAAGCCACAAAATGTAGCCTCTGAACTTTTCCATGCACACCATTGTCAGGTTTGGTGAAAAAAGGACCTGCATACAAAGAAAAGCACCTGATACCAACTGTCAAATATGGTGGTGGATTGTTTGATGCTTTGGGATTGTTTTGCTGCTAGTGCTCCAGGGGCTCTTGTAAAAATCAGTGGCATAATGAAGAGCACAGCATCACAGAAGTTTTGCAATAGTTCTGTCAGTCACCAGATTTGAACCCAGTGGGTAAGAGAACAGTTCTTAAGAGAAGAACCAAGAATACTAAGGAACTGGAAATGTTCAGCATGGAGGAGTAGCGCAATATCCCTCAAGAAGTGTTCTCCAGCCTAGATAGAAAATGTCTGTTTTCTCAACAAGGGAGACAACACTAAATATTAATAATGAGGGTGTCAATATTTTTCTCATTTATAATATTTTTCTTCTCATATAATGTTACCATTTTGGAGACTCAAGGTTTACTTGATGGCAGCAAGGATACAGTCTATTTCTTAGCATTCTGCAGTTTCATGCATTGTAAAGTAATCCTGTATATTTTACAGTTAGTTACAGGTAGATTAGTTACTAGTAAATTAAACATATATTATTGTACTGTAAGACATTTTGCAGCACTTTCGCTGTAATTTTATAGGATTAATATCATAGTAACTGTTGCGAACACACAGTACTTGTTATTTTCCTGTTTATCTACATACTGGACATTTAACAGCTAAAAAGTACAGAAAGCGTAAAATCATAGTAAACTAGATATTTAACTGAAAATACAAATGTAACTGCTGTGCAGGTCAAGTAAATTTCCAGTATGTTAATCGTCCCAACTATAGGTGATAATTACTCACCTCCATGAACTACTACTACACAACCAGTGTACCAATTTATCAGGGATTGCTACCCTGGGGGCTCTGGCAGTGCTGACCTAATGGCTATACTCTATAGGTACTGTAGATATGGCTTTACCCACAACCAACTGATTTGCTGAATCTGCCTACTGTATTTAGACCATGATACAACATCTTACTTTCTTAATTCAATGTTCAAGGTTCAAGGTCACTTTATTGTCATCAGCAGCTGTGTACACGTACATACTGAGATGAGACAACATTTCTCCATGGACCACGGTGGAACATGTAGCAACATACAACATTCAACAGTCAACAGAGTGCAGCAGACAACAGAGTGCAACAGACAGAGGACAATAGACAAACAATAAATAGACAGCAAGTGTAGACATTACGTAAACCTTCTTGAGTGATGAGTATTGCACTATAGGTATGATTACTGCACAGGAGGCAGTTAGCAGCATTGAACAGAGTACCAGGGATGACAGAACACTACAATAAATAGACAATAAATAGACAATATATTGGTGTAACAGCAATGTGAGTGGGATGTGAATCTTAGTCTACCAGAATGAAAATATTGCACCATATTTACATATATTTGCACATGAGCATATTCTTATTGCACTGGAATCATATTCTTATTGCACATGACAGTTAGCAGCATAGAAAAACCACAATGAGTAAGTGTAGAATTATAACAGTGACATGTCATTAGTGCCTGTATTGGCAGTAAACAGTGTTACAGTAAAGTGCAGGTGCTAATTGAACGTCCAGAGTATGTAGTATGAAGTATTTGTAATTTCTTGTACATTTAACTTTAATTAATTATTTTAATTTTAATTTTCTTGCAGAGAAAATTCTGGGATCCCAAGGAATTCTGGGATAGTTATTACAGCAACTTGTTATAAATTATACAGTAAACAAAACAGTATTTTTATTGCAGTATTTTTATTGTGATAAAATTAGTGTAATTGCATTATGTATTCATCTGAAGTCTTAGATGTGTCACGTCTGGTCCGCCTCAGTCACGCCCCCTTCAGAGCCTGTCCCCCGAGTTCTGACCACTTGTACGACGGGCTGGATAGCCCCAAACAGTAGCTTGGCAGATTCTCAGCAGCTCGGGTTCGTTCACGCAGGAAGACTGGATTTCCTGGAACCTCTCTAGTTTTGTGTTGGACTGCTAAGTTTGTGTTTGGAGCTCGGTGAGCTTGTTTCTTCTGTGGAGTTTCATTAAAGACTTTTGTATTCCTAACTCTGGTTCTGCAGTGTGTCCTTTCAGGGAGCCCGACATGACAAGATGATGCAGTAAATGAACATTTTATATGCTTCTAAACATCAATTTCAAGAAGAGCAGACAACAAAAGGCGGATTGATTTTCTAAGCTGAGGACATTAACCTATGATCACATTAATCACATGTACGTGTGTGTCTGATAACAAAAAAAAAGAACAGACTGAAAAGAAACATATAACCTTGACAGCCTCAGCTTTTTATGAGTCTTTAGCGGTGGGTACATAAAGGTCATAGAGAGGTTGGGGGTTAGAGCACTGTCATACTGTCATTGCATTGCCATACTGATGACTTAGTTTGAGTAGAAATCCTTTAATAAAAACATTGACCCATGTAATTGATTTTAATGGCAGCTCCGTGCCATCTTTCCCAGCACTGGCTGGACGCCAGCCAGATGCCATCAGCGCCACCCCTGGGGGACCAGGCGGAGTGGGGGGTGGAGTGTGTGGGATGTGTGTGTGTGTGTGTGTGTGTGTGTGTGTGTGTGTGTGTGTGTGTGCGTGCATGGGTGGGATGTGTGTGTGGGTAGGGTGGGGGAGAACAGATGAGCGCCTACTTCTGAAGTGGAGAGTAACAAGAATAGATTAGCGTGCTTGATAAACATGGCGCGCAGCGGGCTCCAAAGGCAGCCGAGGGTTCAACTGACCTTTTTGTTCTCTGTCAGGGGCAGGGGGGAGGCTGCAGGGAAGGGGCGGAGGGGACAGAAAAGACCATAGAGACCATCCTCCCCAACCGAGAGCCCCCGAACACAGTCCATGGTCCACACCACAAAACTACATTGTTTAAGAACACCCCTCACCACTTTCAGCATGGCAGTGTGCATGCCAACTCATTTTCCTCTGCTTTTGTTTTGCTTTTTTCCATTCTCCTTGCCTCTTCATGAATCATCATCAGGTCTTTCTACGACCCCGTGGTCACTGGGATGGTGATATTACACCTCTATTATAGACCTAGAGAAGCAGCGTGGTGCAATTGTAGTTGAAGGCTTGAGAATCGGGGGGGAGGGGGGCATTGAGCAGGGGGGCTTTTATTTACATCACTTTCTCCTGATACTTCCAGGGTCTTGACAGCTTTTAGCCAAAGGGGAAGTAGCACACGCCTGGAAAGGAGCGCTTGCTTTAGGTGCCTCACACTGTTTATGTCTTTTGTTGACCGCTATTGCTTTCCATAGTTCTTGGCGGGGTGGAAAAAGACACACTTAAATGCACACTGAGCAAATGAAGGTTAAGGCCGGTGTGAGCTTGACTGTGGGATAGTTTACATCTGCTAAAGACCCAGGGAGTGGTGGCCAATGATATTGACTCAGAGAAAGGAGGAAAAAAACAGCTCAGGTGCTATTATTCCTCATTGATTGCTTTAAGCTTTTCACGTCAAGCGGCAAAGATGTAACAAACATTTCCTCTGGTCAATTTCACATGCTGATAGAAGAACAGCTTCTGATAACCTCCTGCCAGCTCATGGTTTTACCCAGACTTTGGAAAGAATGTCATATAAATAATTCCATAGACAAAGGGAGAAGGTCAAGATGGAAATCCCCCTGTAATTAACGGCTCGTTTTGCTCACCAGTGGACGACTCTGTATGACATGAAGCGTAAGCATTTTGCTAAGTTTGCAAGTGCAACTTTGGTGTTTAATTTACCTTGCTTGATGTCTGCCAGATGTGCATGAACGCAGATATATTAACGAGCCCTTAAAGCTCATCTCGCCAATGAACGCATCTGTGCAACACTGAACACAAATGGTTGGCCTGCTCAGATAACCTTAT
>JBBPCZ010000001.1:39807785-39820122 GCA_037974445.1 Brycinus macrolepidotus | reverse complement strand
ATTTTTATTTGAGGTTTCATTTTGAACTGAAAGCCTTGTTCACTTACTGTTTGTTTAAAATAGAAAGTGCAATAAAAGTGTGTTTTACCTAAAATAATGAATAATCGTGATTAATAATCGTGATTACAATATTGATAAAAATAATCGAGATTATCATTTTGGCCATAATCGTGCAGCCCTAGTGTAGACTCAGTCTCTATTATTCTCTCTTCTGTAATAAACACATCATTTTTTAAAAGCTTATGCGTGTCCTGCACTCGTCCAAATAGGCTCTTGGATAAAGCCAAGATATCAGCAATTGGGAATCATCCACCCACGTCCCCCAACACACACACACACTTCCCCACCACCCTCAGCGTAGCGCATCGGGTTTGACTTTGAGGCACAGTCCTTGGTTCCAGCGCCATTATATCACATCTTCTTCTGTTGCCCGAGCCTGAGGCGCCTCAGGCATCTAATGCCTTTTAAGAGCCATCACTGAAAATGCAGGATCCATTGGTGTCCTTTGAGGCTAGCTGTTTTGGCATGGAGGCAGGGTGGTAACAGCTTGCTGGAGTAAGGTGACATTTCTGGGTATGCAAAGTAATGGGAAGGGAGGGGAGGCTGAGCGAGGGAATCCATGTGGGAGCTGGGGGTAGCTCCTCAAAGCCCTGCACCTTTTGACTTTGCTTGGAGTAAAACAGATGCTAACAGCCTTAGTTATAGTGTAGATGGCATGGCACACTCTAAAACAGGCCTAATGAAGGGGGTGGTGGGTAAGGGCAGTGGAGATAAAAAGGTGTTGTTTGGAAGGTGTGGCGTCCTTTCTGAAAGCTGTCAGGACAGGTTATTTTTAATGGTTGCTGACGTAGGGGGCAGGATCATGAGTGATGGCTAGACAGATCTTGTTTGTGCCGCAGTGGCAATCAGCGGGAGCACTGAGGTGCAGATTAGTTTGTCGGGAAAAGAGGGTAATAAAGAGAACAGGGGAAGAAGACCCTGGAATTTGCCCTGGAGAATCTGGGCACAAGGTAAAACCAGAATAGTTTTATGACTGGAAGGTGGGTTATGTTCTTGCTTTGAATAAGTCATATATGATTTACCTTTATTACAAACATACTACTGTGTATGTATAAAGGAATAAAGAACAAACTAACAGTGTTGACCTGCCTGGATCGCTAAGATAGAAGAATGCTAAATCTTTTAGAAAAACATAGACATCTAAGGAACACATTCTTCAGAGCTCAAAGAGATTCTGTAAAGATTGTAGTGTATGGAGACGATTTTCACAGCTCAAAATGTAGTGTTTGCTCATATTTAATATATTTTTCTGACAGTTTATTTCACTTCAATTCAGATGCTTGTAAATGTATAGCACATGTATTCTGGATCTTATTTCATCCTTTATTCTGTCCACTTCAGTGACTTTTTGTACTTAAATAGTTTCCATTTTAGTCTCTAACATGTAGTAAGTTGAAACAATGACTTGAGATTGTGACTGCTTCTTCCTGCATTCATCTCCCTGCAAGCTCCTCTTCAAAACCAATACCCAGGCATCACAGCCTGCAACATAACATAAGGATTTGAGGTGCTTTATCTCCACACTCTGTAAAACCATTCCCCTAGCTACAATGGCACTGAGCCTGTGCTTTCTTTTGTTTGCGTGCATGGCAGATTAGAATTCCTGTGAGGCCACTATTCCATGCTCTCTGTCAGGTGTGCTTGAGATAGAAACGTAGTGAGCAAAGACAGACGAGGCCCCCTGTTGTGTCACCTGCCTCGTCCCACCATAGCAAGTAGGTTTGGGCCCAGTGGAGCCTTCACTGTGCTCCAGAATGAAGGCCCCCAACAGAGAACAGGTCCAGAGGCACTGTGAGCTTGACATGCCAAAAGGAGGAAAGGCCTAAGACCCATGGCATGCCACAGGGAACTATGTAGGCCTGTATTTGAAGTGTACTTCTATTTCTACCTACACTCCAAGAAACACTTTGAGTGCCTTTTCAAATGGATAGTGCTTTAACCCTTAGAGTCCTGGCCTAACTTTGCATAAAAAATTAAACTAAAATTTTAAAAAATCAAAATAAATTAAAATAAAATATTTAAGTGAGTTATTTTCAAGAGGCCCTACCCTACTCAGATGTCAGCACTTGAGATGTAAAAGCTAAGAGAATATTGAATTTGTTCATTTCATTCATTCATTCAGGCAGTGACTCACCTTGGGTGGGGCGCCAGGGTCAAAAATTTATTTAGCACCTCTGAAGTTCTCAGTTCTGATATATTTCCATAGATATTTAGACTAAAGTATCTGTGAGCTGACAATACAAGGATTTTGATGGTAATTAATTAATTCAATATATAATTAGCATAAAGCAACCACATAGCTATGCAAACTGCCTGCAAAATGTGGGTTTTGGTATGTGAGGCTTAAGGAGGCACGTTTTTGAATGTACTATGTGAGTGAGTACCTTTTTAAAGTTTAAAGAACCTTCACATAATGTTCCATAAACATTCTATACCAATTAAATTTGTTTCTTTGAACCATTGTAAAAGCCGGGAAATCTGCAAGACTCTACACATTCACTCTTACGCATTCACAGCAGGGGTATGTGTGATGTCTGTATCAGGATTCTGACACCCCGCGCTTTACACTCTCTGTCACTCCTCCCTCATTTTCTCCCCCCTTTGCTGTGCGTGGATGGCAGCCCTGCACATTGAGATCACAGCCCTGAAGCCGGTGGGCCAGCGTCCCACTCCCGCTGTAAGAAAACCTGCTTCTGTGGACCCTCGCTACACTCGGCCGTCCTGGGGAAAAAAGGATCGGCTGAGGATAAAGCAGAGCTGCTTAATTGGATTCCTGTCTGGGGACAATCCAGTACGGAGGAGACGCTGTGGTTTAATCATGCTCTTTCGATACACAAAATCAGAAGCAGAATTTGTGGTGTGTGTGTGTTTGGGGGGGGTGGGTCTATTAACCGTTAACATTGCATTTCCGTAACTACTTTTTGGTAAACTCTGGCACACAACTGAAACAGAACATAAAAGGTACACAGCTTCTAGTCAGACCCAAAATCCAAAGGCAGCATGTTAAATCTCTAACTTTCACTATACTGTTAAGGCCTAAACATCAGGACAGACACAGATCTCTGAAGTGTTAAAAGTAAAACTGTGTGCTTAGGCATGCGTTAATGTTCTTCCGTTCACATACAAACAGCCGCTGAAAATACTAAAAATGCCACACCACAAATTAGGTGTTTATTTCATTGAATTCTCTGTTCACTGTAATCTGCATAGCTTCATACTAGGGGTGAGAAATTATCCAGTCACTAATTCACAGGCTCATTTTATAAGCTATTGCTTGTTTTATACCTGAAGTTACTTTTATGTGGAATGCCACCACAATGCAGGATAATTATGAAATGCAATCAAGAGCACAGAGTGGGTTGTTTTTGACAAAGAGATGGTGAAATACGGTGAAAATGCAGCAGATAAATTGTTGCTACCAAGACATTTCACCCCTCCATGTGCTTCCATTAGTGCTCCAGAAATTAAATGGGGCCAATAATTATACACAGCTTTTTCCTATCTAATTCTTTATTTAACCTCTTATCTTTTTATATAATTATTTTGGTGCAAAAAGGATAAAAAAAGCCATCACGAAACATGTTTTGTGAAACAAGGATATGCTGCTCCTAGCGTTGGTCTGAACATGCTATTCATAAAGTAGTTTCAACTGAATCACACTATTGTGGAAGAAGAGAAAGATACAATTAATTTGTTATTGTTTTGAATTTGTTAATTAATTTCAGTGGTATTATGATGGTCAGTACTGTGGCTATATGAAAGATGTCATTATGTTGAAAGCTTATTAGACATTGCCCATTCACTGCAAATCATGTGCAACTTACAAATCTACTTTTTGTGATGCTTTTTTCATGCATTATTTATGATGTCAAAGTACATTTTGGACAAAGAATCCCACAGACCCATTTTTCCTTGAAAAACATTCACTAGTAGAAATGGTTGGTCCACAAAATAGACACAGAGCCCAGGGCAGGAAACAAAGCATTTGAATGTGCGAAATTTTTCATACAATACTACTCAATAATTTGGATGCATCTACTTATGCTGAATTTTCCTTTTCAATGAAATGTGATCAATAATGTGTTCAAATCGATAAAATCAATACTTATGTTAAAGTTTGGGGCCCCTGGTCAAATTCCATGTTCTGTTGATTGTCTAAGTGAACATAAGTGCACATCTTGTACAGAGCTGCAGTGCATGCATAGCTACTGTTTATTTGCAGAGTTTAGTAAATAAACAGGGGAAAAAAAAAAAATATATATATATATATATATATATATATATTGGGCAATGTCACAAAAATGACGAACTATGTATGGCAAGTTGGTCAAATGTATGGCAAGATTCAAACTTGCTGCATGCTGCATCACTATCACATTGTTTGTAGGCACTGCGAGTTTGGTAAAATTTCATAAATAGGGGTGCTGCAACTGGCACATTTCAACATGTCAAGAACCGCTTAAGCTAAAATTTCAAAATTTGTTATGCATGCACCTGTTTACATATATTAAAGTTCCACCTGGCTTGTTCAACAAAATGAGTTTTGACTGCTGTTCATGTGGCAAGGGACAAAGGACGTATTGATTAATATTATCACTCTTAAGAAGTTATTAATATCAGGGCAGAAACATACTCATATCCCGAAAATGAGAAAACTATAGCTACAGCTACAGAGCCAGCACCAGCTCAAAGTGTATTAAGGGGTATATATGAAATTCCGACAGGAGTAGTGAAATCACACAGTCTAAGGTGTGCTATAGAATTTTTGCATAGGCATACACCAAGGAGTGCGACTGAAATCTATCAATACGGGGGTTAGCCCATTTATAGCTTTGGCAGTGCCAATGGATATCAGCCATTGTTTCTAATCTGATGAATGCTGTATTTGTTTCAAGATAGCACATTGATACTTTGCATAAAAGTTTATTTCAGTATGTATTTGTGTTTTTCACTGGACCACAAATTTTGCTGTGCAAATCTTGTATTTCATGTTTTGCACCCAAACCCTCTTCAAGCAAAAATCTTTTTAACTCATCTGAAAAATAGTCCCAAAACTGCTCAGCCCACTTCTGCCAACAGACAAAAGATCAACTTGAAATTCTTGTAGATGTCCTTGTTTTTGCTTGGCAGGGGTTGACAGTGCAGTAACGTCTCATTACCATGGTAATATAGGGTTTGAAGTAATTATCCAGTGCAGATGAATAGGTGACATATCGAAGCACACTTTGCTGTGGCCTCTCCCTGACAAGGTGGCACACTTGCTTTGCTTCTCTTTTGTGATCAGCAGCTAACTGGCTATGAACACCTTAATATGCGGGTTAGCACAAATCCTGTTATTTAAGAGTGAGAGATCTATTCTTTCAATCTAGTCAATTATCCATCTTCATGAGTCTCTGTTGAGGAGCGGTTAGTGAGGTCTCTGGTTAACTCCACTCCTACACCATTTACATGCTTATTTTTTAAGTATGGGAGAGAGGGAGAGAACGGATGCTGCTGGAAAATATTGTTTACAGTTATCTCTCTTTCTCATGCTGATGCTTTAATTTATGGCTGTCATACTTAGATTTGAAAAAAGGCATACTGAAACTTGGGCTCTTTGTCTTTTCTTTTATGTGATTAAGAGTAAAATACATGTAAGCTTTGACATTAACATAAAAGATCTGGGAGAGCATGAATAGAATAATTGAGAGATATATGACATTGATATCACATTAATCAAAATGCCTGGATTGTTAATTGCACTGGAACAGTTAACGTAATATTGCGTTTTTTAATGGCCCATTTTACCTTTTCAGCATTAATCACTGTTAGTGCTCTAGTCTTTTATCGTTTTTGGTAACTGCATATTTAACACGTCTTTAAAAACAAGTTGCAAGCAGTGCATGCACTATGAGGATTTTAAAAAAGCGTGGTATAGAAGGGTATCATAAACAGATTTTTTTTTTTTTTTTAAAAAGTCACTTTTTTCTCTGTTGCTACAGCAAGAAACAGCAGTTGGACAAGATTGTTTCTAAAGTTGGGGTTTCGTACTCCACTCCCCCGTCATTCATGCTTTTATGTATAGGCCTTGCAAACGTCATGTGGTTGCATGCTAATGGTATCATAGGCCCAACAAAGTACACTGTGGCTACTAATACGAATACCTCTATGGAAAAAAACACATGAAATTACCTCAAAACACATAGATTTGTGCAGGGAGAAAGAACCTATTACATGTCATTTGTGCCTGAAAGTTCCTTACAGAGATAACCCCAATTTGTCTAGGCTGACCTTCTTTCTCCATGCTGTCATGTTATAGTACCCAATCTCTCTCTCTCTCTCTCTCTCTCTCTCTGTGCATAGCCTCACAATTGAACTATCCTGAGAATGTGTTGACAGCTCTAATGACATCCCATTTTGGAGTCCTTCAGATCCATTAGTGCCAATTACCTTACCTGAGTTTGCATTAGTGTTAATACCACATTCTTGCAGATAGGAATAATGAAAATAATATGACAGTTATGATCTGAAATGTTGGATCATTTTTCATCATACTGAGGAAAATGGGCATCTCCCATGTTTTACACATCACCTTCCTCGTATTATAATGGATAGGTTCCTGAAGATGATACCAAACAAAGATAATATGCTGTCTCTTACATATTTTTTAATAGTGCAAAATTGCATTCAACTTTCTTCACATTTGCCCCAAATCTTTTTGAAGAAAGGTTAGCAACAGGATTACTATGCAAGTCAAATCTATACAAACACAGCAAATACACACATATAGTCACTGTCAGAATAAAATCTTGTATCTCCAAAATGGTTACATTGCAGAAAAAAAACCATTCTTGTAGAAGATGATCATGCAAAAAGATAAAGAACATTTTTTTGGATTATTTATTTTCATATTATATTATATTCAAATTTCACTCAATATGTCAAATGGCTTTTAGAAATTATATAATAAAATGTATTTTTTAGGGTATATTCTGCCAACAATGATGAGCACCAATCAGCTGCAACATTAAAACCAGTGACAAGTGAAGTGAATAGCTATCTTGTTGCAACGGTAACTGTTAAGGGGTGGGGTATTTTAGGCAGCTAGTGAACCATAGGTTCTTGAAATTGAGTTGTTGGAAGCAGAAAATATTGGAGTTGAGGCAGTTTGGTGGATCCCGAGAGGTAGCATGGTGTTGAGAAGCCTGGGGGTAAAAACTGTCCTGCAACCTGACAGATCTGGCTGTGATGCTGTGGTATCTCCTCTTGGATGACAAGAGTGTGAAAAGTCCGTGTGAGGGGTGGCAAAGGTCCTGCACAATGCTACAGGCCTTGTGAACATTGCTTTTGCAGAAAGTTTCTGCTAGTGAGGGGAAAAGCACCCCAGTGAGGAGAGAGGCACCTCAGAGAGGCTGTCTTCTCTACCTTCTGCAGGCACTTGCAGTCAGAAATGTCGCAGTTGCCATACCAGACAGTGATGCAACTGGCCAGAACACCCTTGATGGTGACTCTGTAAAATGTGGTGAGAATGGGAGGATGGGAGACTTGCTCGTTTTAGCCACCTCATGAAGTGTATTCTCTGCTGGGCTTTCTTGGTTATGGACAGCAGATGGACAGCTGTTCTACCTCTTCTCTGTATGCTGACACATCATACCTGCTTATCAGTCCCAGCACAGTCATATAATGTGCAAACTTGATGATGTAGGTTGGTGTGTGTAGCTATGCAGTCGTGGGTCAGCAAAGTGAAGAGCAGAGGACTGAACACACAGCCTTGTGCTCAGTGAGATGGAGTTAGAGGTGTTGCTGCCCATCCATACTGACTGTTGCCTCTCTGTCAGGAAATCCAAGATCCAGTTGCGAAGGGTGGAGTTGAGGCCTAACCCGCTCAGTTTCACAAACAGTTTTTGTGGCATGATTGTTGTGAAGGCTGAGCTAAAGTCTGTGAGTAGCATTCTGACATATGTGTCTCTTTTTTCCAGATGTGTCAAGGAGAGGTTAAAAGCAGTGGATATAGCATCCTTAGAAGACCTGTTGGATCAGTATGCAAATTGCAGGGGGTTTAGAGAGGTGGGAAGACTGGTCTTTATGTGTGCCATGACTAGCCTTCCGAAGCACTTCATAATTATGAGGTGGTAGCCGTTCTGGCCTGTCACCAATGATGTTCTCAGAACTGGGATGATGTTGGTGGATTTGAAGCATGCTGGGGTGGACACCTGGCTTAAAGATGTGTTACAAATGTCAATAAGGACACAAGCCAGTTGGTCGGCACATTCTGTAAACACATGGCCAGGTATGTTGTCAATTCCTGCAGCCTTGCGTAGGTTAACTTTGGACAGAATTCTCCACACATCAGCTGTGGATAGACTAAGTGTGTGCTCACTGGAGGGAGGTGTAGCTTTCCTCACTGGCTCTTTGTTTTGAGCATTACATTGTGTGAAAAAGTCATTTAGTTCATCTGGAAGGGAGGGATCACCGTCACTGCTGCAATCTATGCTGCACTCTGTTCTAGCTTAGATTGCATCATTATACGATAACGGGGAAGAATAAAGAATTCAAAGCAGTGAAATCAAATCAAGCTCTTTGTTTGGAAAAACAAACAGCACACATATTATAATTCACCAACAAAATAGTGTCCTATTTTTGGATTTAGCCTCCTAGCAGTAACATTAGTCTGAAAAAAATCAGAAAGCTCGTCCCCACCAATTTTTTTTTCAGTTGTTTTTTATCCTTCACCTTTTAGATACATCATCAGAAGTGAGTTTTCTTTGTCTCTTGCATTTGAACCCATTAACTTTTTTCTAAAAATGAATAATAATAAATATTTGCAATGAGAAACAGTAGTGTTTTAGAGTCTGACTTTAAAACTTTTAGCATATCTGGTAGCCATCTTGAAGCACATGGCTCTGTAAAGCTTCAGTGAAACACTGAATTTATTCTAAATTCTTGGTCAGCTTTAATGTCAACCTGTTATGCATGAGAACTTCTTTCTCGTTTCTTATTTCTTCTTTTTCAGTAAAAAAAAAACACCAGGACTTTGTAAAACTGTAAAAATGGGAAAAAAAAAAAAACAAACGAAAAAAAAAAAAAAAACAAACACAAAAAAAAGAAATGTCAACTACAGGTGCTTCATTCAGGTGAATGGGTTAAATGCAGAGAACAATTATGTGCTGTTCACACTGTGTGCTGTGCTATGGTGTGTTCAAGTATGACAAATGGACACTTTACACTTACACTTATATTGACACATACAGACACATTGACAGACACATTGCAATTTGTTGTGGCCCAGACTTGTAAAGGGGTAATATGGAGGTTTCTGATAGCTGTGATGTGGCATCTATGAAATTATCACATGTCAACTTTAGAACTTACTAATAGGTCTAGTTACCATTCAAACAAATTATTTAATTATTAGGAAAAAAAACTATATGCACTACTTCTCATTTAATTTATCTAACTATGCTAAATATTGCTGGTAGATTGCATAAGTACTCTTTGAGACAAAGAGTGTTTATCCTGAGTGTTTCTCTGATTTTGACCATGCTTCCTGTTTACCTGGTTCATGATCATGGATAAGCCTTCATTGTACCTGTCTTCCTTTGATCTGCTTGGAATATGGTGTCTGGAAAAGGCCCAAATGGCCTCACACATTCTTCTACCTACAACCAACCTTCCACTTTTACAGCTAGGTAGATACATGAATAGATGAATAGACATGAATACAGAAAATAAAGCAATGCGTATTCTATTATGATTATTTTAATGTATTCATCTGAGACTAAGACCATCTTCTTGAAATCAGGGCTTTCAGAGCAGGCAAAACACTAAACTCGCAGAGTAGCAGTACTTTGGGACTAGAACATAAATGCTGAATTTTTTATAGTATCAGAAAAAAAATGAGATAAACTTTTTCTGAAATAGCAAACATGTATTTCACCTAAAGATGACAACACTGACTTCCAGGAGTTCTATAAAGAGCAACCATTTAACACCTTAAATATCTTGACCTGACTCTTTTGTCAAGATAATGACAAAAGCTTCAGTATAACTTTTTTGAGTTTGAACAAATGGTAAACATTTTGAACAAATGGCAAACATTTTTTCAGCCTCTGTAAAATGAATTTTGTGATCTCCAAAACCTTCAAAATTTTCCTCACTGTCAGCATTATAGTTAGTTTACTTTCTCATACCTGCTGTAAAAGGACCAAGGATGCCAAAATTAGTGCATTAATGCATTAATGGATTTGCTCTTGAGACATAAGTACAAATGTCACTTTGTGTGACAAATTTGCAATAAAACAATGGTAAATTTTTGTAATACTGAAATGAATTCAAAGTATAGTTAATGGTTGTGTCTGCCTTATTATATGATATTATAAACATGCTGAGACTCATTAACACGAAATGAAATAAAAAAATCAAATAAAAAATAAATTGCTTGTAAAAATGCACAATGGTTTCTGCTAAATCTAAAAGCATGTATCTCACTCTCTTCAGAATGATAAGATGAGGACAGCTCAACCCAAATGGACAAATGAGCACAGTGGAGCGAGACTAATCAAATAAAGTACAATTCAAAGAGTGCAACTGCAACAAGACTTTTTCATGAGGAGATGAATAAGGAACAACATGCACACAGGGATAGCTCTGCTGTCCTTAGAGAGTAAACCATCCCACACTGTAGTTTTGAAGTTGCAGAACACATGAGAATCTATTGAACAGTTAATAACTCAAAAAAAAAAAAAAAAACACAGAAACTGAGGGATTTAAATGTGTGTGTTCTCCAGTGGGCTGGAAAATTCTCATCTCTATCAAATGTTCAGGTGCCCGTGGAACACGTTACGCGGCTAAACGCCGACAGTAAACAAATTATCTGGCTGAGGTGACTGCAGACATGGCTATTCTCTTTAACCCCCACTGTCATTTTGCATATGGGCATCCAAAATTCAGCCTGCTCCACACAGCAGCAGTACAAGCATAGTTGTCTATAAACTTTTGGGAATCATCTGATATTTAAATTATTCTCCTGTAAATTAACAAATTGTTTGACTGTTACATAATGACAAAAAAAACGTCCCTTTACCCAAATTGACTGTTACCACTCTTAGTTACTACTGCAAAATCCATCATTTTCATGTGTTTGTGTGTATTGATGCATATGTGCTCCCTCTGCTGTTGCCAGTCATTACTTTCTCTGTGTAGATAATGCCTCTCTCTCTCTCATTTTCTCATACACGTGTGTGATTGTGTGTACAAATACATTCACACAGTATATGAGAGCTAAAAAACTCATCTTAAGCTCACACAATGTAGCACCACATTTAAGACCCAACAAATAATTTCTAGAGGACTGTGTAAACCAGCAAGTAAAAAATATTTTACCTAAATATCTGTTACAAGGGCCTTGTCTGGGGCAAATCAAGCTTTTTGAATGTGGGGGTATCCTGGAAGAAGTAATTCCCACTGAAAAAATACCAAATTATATTACAACTTCCTACATTTATACATTTTATTTATATCAACAGAAAAAAGAAACTGCATTCCATCCATTTTTTCGATGTAACCTAAAAGGGAATTAATCTGGTAGAGTATTAACTTCAACTCTGGTACAGTTTGTGAGCAGACTGTATTTAGGTCTAGGTCTAGGTTTACTAGTGTGAGGGACAGGTTTTCTTTGTAGACTACCAGTTATGTCACTCTGAATAAGGGTAGCTACCAAATGCCTTTGATGTAAACGTAAATGTAGTGCCTGTAAAAGATTTTTTTCACATCCTCTTAAACATCAGTATTGCATTACCAACTCCTATTTGACTTGAAAAAGGACTCAGTCTTCTTCTGCCTTTTCTTAGCCACCTTGTCTAAGATATTTTATTTTAGGCCATCTTCCATGGAAAAGGTTTGCAGGATAAAATTGTGAAAATAAATTCTACATTTACTAGCTGTCTACATAACTTAATGTGGTGGATTGGCTGTGATTGGCCGATCCATCAATTGACCTATGGTACTTACTTCAGAATGCAGGAATGTGGAGCAGGGCATTGTTGGCTAAACGTAATTAGTAGTGCAATCTAGGGCACTTTTCACTCCATGTAATACATCACAGTTTCAGTGATAAGATGTATGAATTCTGTAGCCCCATTTGAATCAAATTACATTTTTTTCACAAACTGTTGGTGACATTATTTTATGTTCTTTAAGATACGTATGTATGTATCCCACTCTCTCTCTCTCTCTCTCTCTCTCTCTCTATATATATATATATATATATATATATATATATATATACTTTGACGTATTT
>JBBPCZ010000001.1:39772125-39804661 GCA_037974445.1 Brycinus macrolepidotus | reverse complement strand
ATTTGTCTACTCCTATGCTGATAAGAGTATTAAAAACAGTATGTTTAGGACAGACTTAAAGGTGCGATTAATCGCGATTAATCGCGAGTTAACTAGGGCAAACATGCGATTAATCGCGATTAAATATTTACTGACAGCCCTAGTCATAATACATGGTACTGAAAAACATAAGTAACATGGAAAACCACAAATTAATTAACTAACGTGAATTATCAGCGCTGAAATCAGCAAGATATTAATGGAAAGTAAGAAAGTAACAGAAATAACTACAACTTCGGTCACAAAAATCAGTAAGTTGTTTGTCTTGCCTCAACATATATGATGGACCAAAAAATAGGATAATATTTTCACCACATTTTGTTATAAACACTTTAGTGAAAATGCATACTTACAGGAGAGTAAAAGGTACTACCTTTAAAAAGTACATCTTAAGTTAAGGTAAAATAGTTGCTTAGTTAAGGTTAAAACAGTGTCTTGGAATTGCAGATGTAGTCCTGAACATAAGCGGTGTGTGAGAGATAATCAATTCAATCTATTAAGATCTCTGTCTGAAAATGAAAGCGCATAAACAGCACTCGAGGACCATAATGATGGGTGAGGATGTGAGAAAGCTCTTGGAAAGGGAATAATGGGTGTAACAACAGAGTCCTCCACGCAAGAAAGGAAATGAGGGGGTATTATAAAATCAACAGAGCGCAGCTCACTAAGATAGGCGGCCCTGTGTACACAAAGTACCTGCATATGTGAAGTATGCATGCATCTACAGTACTTGTGTGCCCATTGTTAGCATTTTTTCTCTCTCCCATGCTCCTTTTAGCATTTCCTCCACAGCATCTCCCTCCACCCTTCCAACCCCCCAGAGGCACTTGTCTACCACTCCTGGTGAACAGAAGAAGGCTCTCAGATAAGCAAATGATGGGGATGGAGCAGAATGGCTCTATCTTGTGCTTTCAGCTTTCAGAGGGGAATGATGGTGTGGGCTGGGGGGAGTGAATGGGGTCTGCCTTGGGCTGGCTTTCACAGTGAGTAATGATGAAGAAGGCCTGGAAGGTGTAAGGAAGCCAAATGTAGGAAAAGAGTTAGGGGATGTGGGTACTGCAGTTGGAGGAGGTGAAAAAATGGATGATGTGTGCATGGTTGGAAAAATGCTCTTAGCTAGGGTCTTTGAGGATTCCTCCTTCAGTAGATGTCTTTCAAATGATGCTGAACAGTCATTTACATATGTGCGTATTATCACTTACAACTCGGCTCTTTGTGCTTTGTGATTTGTGAGGAAGTCTGGAACGAAGCAGTATTACAAGTCAACAAGCTTTCATGATCAGTTTGTGAGTGACAGTGGGTCTAAACATGAAGTTTAGACTGAGTAATGGCTTGTACCAGATGGAATGGTGAAGGGGTGGGCTGTTTGAGAAACCCAGTCTTGTCCTTATAAATACAGAAACCAGTTTCTTTGCAGCAAATGAGGCATCAAGTTAATAGTTGTCAATAGTTTACTTCAGATTGTCACAGCACATCCCAAAGGAGTAATAAATAATATAGTTTTTTCTGAGCGAATGAAATCTTTTAAGAAGTGATTGTATTATATTAATGAGATGATGAAAAAAAAGCAGAAAAATCTTGGAGCCTCTTCTACTTGGCGACAGCTGCACAATAAATCAGACAAAAAAAAAAAAAAATTAGTCCAGAGGTATGTATGCTTTGATAGTAACCGCAGTCTCCACCAGTCCGTATATATTCTACTTGTTTACATATACAATACATGCTTTACTTGGCACAGTGGCACACAGGCAGGGGTCAGAACAGACATGAACAGTGGTGAATTACACCTGATGGACAGACACTACTATGTCCGCTGAGACCAATTATTTCCTAGCTGTAAGTAATTTCCAAGCAAAAGAGCTACTCTGTTGTTGCATGTCTAAAGATGGGGACTTGTCTCTTCGATGAGCGTATGTTTTGCAAATGAGGTGAAAGGGACAATGGGGATTTGACAGCCATTTCCGCCAGGCTGCGAAGTAAGTTCTTGAATCATGCAGTGGTTACTAGCAAGACTGTCACTCTTTGTTATGTGTCTGGCAGGAGAGAATTGCTGACCCTCTGGTGCTGAGCTAAGGGCCTGTGTGAAGCCTCAGGCTGGGGCTTCAGGACACAGCCTCAACATCAAGATGTTCAATGCTGTTCTGTCAACTACAATATCAAACATAGTATAGATTAGTTCATAAGAGTAGTGCTTGGATGCTGGAACCCCCCAACCACTAAAAATTAATAGTATGACAGTTCATTTCTTTATAAAGGCACAATGGAGGGTTGCAATTTTATTTTTGTTTAAAATTCAGCAATTAGAAAAAAAAAATCTTTTTGAGCTGTGGAATGTCCATCTTTATGTAACGCAGAATTTGATGAAGGAAGCCCAAATTTGTTCAATGATAAAGCTGACACTTTCTTGTTTCTTTTTAAAACTTGCAACCTTATTGAGGTTAGGCAGAGCATGTCTAGCATAAACATCAAAATTATTTTTTTGTTTGTTTTTATGTAAATATTCATTATATATTTTGTGTACTATAATAGGAGTAACCGGACTGATACTTAAGAGTGGAGGATCAGTTTCTGTGAGGTATGTGCTCTTAGTTATGACTTTTGTAATTAAAAAAACTGTAAGAATTCAGATGTTGCTGAGTGCTGGAGTGCTCTTAATTGCTTCACAAGTAAATCCCAATAAAAGGCTGAGTGTGGACCTACTAAATTAGTCCTACATGCTCCTGATTAAATGTAGCATATTTAGAAACTTAAATCCAGGATTTTAGTAATTAGAAGGCATTTTTGTTGCATTAATAGAAAGAACACACTATGCCTTTAATGTCACAAGTCACAAGGACACCACTTTTTAATTTGAGTTTTTTTCCCCAATATTTGTCTTTTTTCCTGCCCTAGAATCTTCACCAATTACAGTGGCGTTGCAATTTCCAGCTGAATGGAAGGAGAAATAACAGACAAGGCAGAGCACTTCATCTTTAGCTGGGGCTGCACTTATGTTGGAAGGAGCCTTTGTGAAGGCCATCTTTTGAATGTGCAGTCGAGGTCATTCATTAATTCAGAGTCTGGCATTTAGTAAGTACATCATAAGAAACTGAAAGAATGCAAATAATAACATTTCATAATGCAGGTGCACAAAAGATGCAGAGTAACTTCATTAATTAAGCAACCCCCCTTGTAAATATGGTACATAATTATACATTGCTGCCCCTTAATTATCTTGCCTCTTGTGGATTTCATTACATGCAAATGTAAATGACAATAAATGCAATGGCCATTAAGAGCTTGTAATGAAATGATAAAATCGAATTAATGAGACCAATATGTAATTATTAGAACAATGAGGTAGTTCCGTCTTTCTTGGTCTGATGTACCAGTGATCTACATTAGCCACACATTGCTTTTCTGCCTCGCAAAGAAACCTTGGGACAGAGACTGACTTTTAATTACACAATCATTTGATTTCTTTCTGTCAAAGACAACTTAGAGAGCTAGGTGCTGATTAAAAGTACATGAAAACACATTCCTTTCATTTTTAAACCTTTGTTTAAGTAATATACTTACAAACATTAAAAAATAAAATAAATTATGTTGTGTAAAACTAAGCATACATTGATTACCCTTGAAATGTTAGCATCACAAAACAGTAATGATCATCGACAGTTATACACTCGTTAAGACTTATACACTTGTTAACTCACTGGTCAAGTGTGTCGTTACAGCCTTAAGGTTCCATTCTCTGACAGTCATTAACAGTCAGAGGTAGTGAAATCGCCTGCAGCAACCTCTACAAGGTGAGGCAGGGATGAAGGTCACTAGAAGCCCCCCATAGTCACTCACACCAGTACACCCACCACAGGAATAATCTGGAGTGAAGAGGCATAACACAGTACATACTCATACCATTACAAGTCAATCTGATGAAGCACTTATTTCACTCAAACTATATTAATTATATAATTAATTCGATTGAAATAATTAAACCATTTTAACACTTGCCAGTAGAAACAACTTTATGGTCATTAATATTAGCTTAGCTTAATAATTTATTTTTGTATGTGGTAACACAGTCTCAAACAATAATAAATCCACCTCCACGCATAACAGCTGACAAGGTGTTCTTTTGCTGAAATGTTTCTCATTTTTTTCTATACATACCCTGATTATAGCCAAAGAGTTCATTTTTTTCTTCAGACATTAACTTTTGTGACAAGACCACTTCTAATGAGTACTTTCACAGAGGGCTGGGCCATCACAATTACTGTGCCAGTCAAATGTTATTAGGTCCTTGACAGTGGTGAGTTTGCTTTGCAAACCAGATTTTTCTTGATCTTTTAGAGCAAGTTTTCTCCTTAACTTACATTTCTTAATGACTGTTAAAATTATTTACAAGTTTAGATATTTACATATCGTTTAAACATCTTTTGTGGTCTTCTTTTGATTTGTAAGAGTAAGTTATCTTTAATTTTAGATTCTCAGCTGCTTAGATTTATGGAATTATCCACACCTGACTTGTATTAATGAGTCAAATAATCTCTAAAGTTTATCAAATGAACAAAACCTCTATTATTATGCAAAACCTAACTAACTAAATTCAATAAATGAAGAAACCAATCTTAACAAAATAGACACTTACAAGAAGCAGATGTTTTGTGATTCACAGACATAGAATGCCCCTGTGTTCACTTTACCAAAGGGAACAGTTGTGCTTATTGATTTTCTGGACACAGTCTGAACATGAGTCGACTGACCTCAAGTTGTTTTGTAAATGAAAGGGCCATAGACAGTAGTAACACCACACATAACATAGGTGTGGACCACTTCTACATAGATAAGCACTGTTGGTGTCATTTTAGTGAATGAATTACTTCAGACATCATTTTCTGATACATAAAAAATAAAACAACCTTTTAAATCCATGCCTGTGTGCATAATCTAGTACAAAACAAGAAAGATTTTGCCATTAAGCATAACAATGAAACTGTAAAACTTGGCCATGCAGCAAAAAAAGGTTGTTTTTTTTTTTAAGAGGATCTATTATATCTGTAACATGGCTTTTCATAACAGTTTCTTTTTTCATACAGGGAAGAATATCCTTTTTGCCATCTCGCCACTGGAGATTGCATGAATAATTGTTCTTTAGGTGGTACTCGATGTTCTAGAATAAAACACACATATGTTTCCAAGTGTGAATGTTGACATTTGGATGGCGAGAACCACTCAGGGTCATTGTTTAGCAACAATATTCGAGTGCACCCTCAGATTTTTTTTTCTCTCTCTCTCTCCCTCTCTTTTGTGGTGAACAATTTTTCACGAAGGTCATTCGGCCACATAATGACACCTTCAATACACTTTCTACCTCTAATAACTTTGTTTATGCACTTGAAGTCTTGGGTACACCCCTTTTGCATATGAGAGCTAGATAATTTATGGAGAGAAAATGTAAGTGAGCTTCAATGAATGCTGTACACAGTCTGGTACAAGCCATTACTCATGCAAGCCTATTTGAATATTATTGATATACAATAAATAGCCTAAATGTAGAACACACATGTGTACGTTAGACAATAGGTTTGTTGGTTGAATAACTGTTTAACACACTGCATTCATATTAATATTTCCTTTTTACATGGAATAAATTTAAGGTAACATCTGTATATTTTTGCTCTTTAAGAAGAAACATAAGTTTTACTGTTTGCCTTACTGTCTTATCACATGATTTTTACACGAAATAGAAGAACCATATCTGTCTACTATGACAGGTGGTAGAAGGCCTTCACCACTCACTGCAATGACTGCACAAGTGACTGGGCTATTTCTCTAATAGCTGGTGAGAGCCCTCTTTGCTTTGCATATCCAGATGTCACTGGTGCTCAGTCTATATGAGGCATGCATGGTACCCTAATGTACTTGTAATACATGCTGTCATTGCCAAGACATGGGGTAGTTTCAAACATGACAGCAAAAAAAGACAAAGATAATTTCATAACTTATAATCTTATAATTATGGTTATTTCATAACCATATTATTAGAGAAAATCAAGTGAGTAAATGTGTATAGAAATATAAAACAGCAACATCACACCTAGTGCAGCATTCTACTACTAAAGCCAGTGACACTGAGAGGTTTGAAAACTCTTGGGACTCTCTTTCAGTGGTTGGATTGGAAAAAAAATGCTCTCTGTATTCATGTGTTGTTTCAAAAAAGCTGTCAGGGAGCATCAACAGGAGGGGCTTTGTGGAGAGAAGTGCAAATAGTCAAGCAAAGTGAACAATGGCTGCAATGAGGGCTCTTCACAAATATGGCGAGAAAGAGTTGGCCTCACTGGCAAGCATGAGTGGACAGATGTGCTCTAATGTGTTTTGGCTTCCACTCAACACCACGGCAGCACACAGACAGGAGCTTGAACAAAGATAAAGATGTGGTAATTCTTCTGCAAGCATCATTCATTGACTCTAATAACTCTGCTGCAACAAAAGAATGACTTAAGTACATTTTGATGTTTTGGACAGCATAGCATTATGCTATATGCTAACAAAAAGGTCTGTTGTCCATGTTTGTGAACATATGTACAGGCATGCATGTGTATGTGCATTTAGTTGTATGTTTCTAAAGTAAGGTAAAATTTCATATACTTCCACTGTTAAATCTTCCCCTATATATTTGCTAACACCAATCACGATATCGAAACAACTCTTTAGTTGTCTGAAAACAACACCACTCGGTCCACAAAAGAACACAATTATTACAATTATAGTGTCTTTCTCATTAACTTCAGTTTATTTCATCGTGCATAATTGATGTTGTAGGCTGACACACTGGACATTAATATCCTCCTCGGCCTCCTCTGCTTCTTGATTTGCATTCTGTGCACTTTTTGGGTGATGAAAACTTCACTCTTTTAGTCCATTAGAGAGAGAGAGAGGGAGAGAGAGAGAGAAAGAGCTACAATCTACAACTCTGAGCTTGTTTGAGACTCTGACCCCCTCAGAAATACCACTTTGCTTCACACATTAGCTGCTTACAAAGAAAGAAAGCTAATGTATCATCTAATTGGGTGAGCCACTGCATCTGATTCCTCTCAATCAGACAATTAGTTTGGTAATTACCCATCTGCCTCGGGTGGAAAATGGCAAGGCGAACACCAAGCTAATAACATTCTCAAGGGCTCTCCAGAGCTGACAAGATGAGGCTGATGTTGGGCAATGCAGTCTCAAACTATTTCAGCACCAGGGTGAAAACATTAACCAAACCCTGTTTGCCAACTTCCCCAAATTGAGTTTATTCAATTATTTACTTAAACACAGATTGTTCCATTTTGCATCCATTCTTTTTTCCCCTTTTTTTCACTGCTGTAAAACATGTTGGTGATAACAAACACAAAAGGAAAGGTTGTGTTTTTCTTTCTTTTGTGATCTTTACTGTTGGTAGTTTCAAAGGACTACTTTATTTGTACATATGCTAAATAAGCTTGAGGGTCTTGGCTTTGTTCAGCAACATACTCTCAAAATAATACCTACAGTTACACAATAATTAATAATAATAAATAAATCTCTCACTGTGTATATTAGTGAAAAGATAATGGGCCTTACACACAGGGAAAAACAAACTGTCCAGTGTGTGTTGAGAGTTTTTAACGATTTTTCTTTTTTACAAATTACAGATCTACAAGCATTGACAAAGCTCTTCCAAAGATTTTATTCACTTACCCCACAACACACACTTCCCTGCCCCCAGAACATACATGTACTCAATATTCATGGTGCCACAGTTTGTTAGTATGAACTAGATTGCATTTCAGCAGGAAAATGGGAAATGTGATTGTGTGGTTGCTATAAAAGCAGTGTTTGGAGACACTCAAACATTGGTTTTATGGCCAAAAAAAGTTTGTGTTAAAAAAACTTATGTTCACAGCAGGATATCAAACCTTCTCTGACTCTCTTCACTCAGCACACTGCACTGTACCACTCAGCCACTGAAGGAGGCATTAATTTTATTAGCTGTAGATGGCCAATCTGTCAATAAGTTTGTTCATGAAGGCCTTCTATTATTAGTTATCCCCATAGAGACTCTCTTTTTCTTTTTCTCCGGGTCGACCAGAGGAGGATAGGTTCCCCTTTTAAGTCTTGGTTCTCCCGAGGTCTCTTCCTCCAGCTCAGGGAATTTTTCCTCGCCTCCATTGCCTTTGGCTTGCTCACTAGGTGCTCGGACCTAGACTCTATAAAGCTGCTTTGTGACAACTTTGATTGTAAAAAAGCGCTATATAAATAAAATTGAATTAAATTGAATTAACTCACTGTCTAAAACCAAGCCATTTATGGTAAAGTTAAACTCTCAAACTTTTAACTCATTTCAGTCATGGGGCTCTTCTCTCCTTATGCTGTGTGTTTAGCGGTTGATTACGTCTCTGCACTGCAGTATTTTCTTTGACTCTCTGCCAGTAGCTCACAGGGTGAGCTGACATCCCAGTTTCCAATATTAAATGAATGGAGATCTATGGGCAAAATGATCCATTTTAGATGATCAATACTCACCTCCTGATCAACCTGTCAAAACATTGATTACACACACACTACACTGGATATTAACAGACATTTCGACATTGGAACTGTTTCAAAATTCTGCGAAAGCTCAGACAAGAAATGGTGCCTTTTTTGGCTATAAAAAGAATAATAAAAACTAAACTGCATTTCTGAAAGAAAATGTGAAGTGTGATTGCTGTTGTTACTTGGCAGTTGTCATGGTGCTGCTAGGTGGCTACTATGGCAGCGCAGGTGGTTTTTAAAGTGTGGCTAGCCCGTTTGTTATGGTAAATGTAGTGGTTGCTATGGTGTTGCCAGGTGATTGCTATGATGTTGTACATGGTTACTATGGTTTCACAGGTGAGGGTTAATGTAAAAACATTGTTCAAAAAGACAGGGGTACCAATACTTTTTCACAACGAGAGGGGTGCCAATATTTGGCATGTACGCAAACCTTTGCATAGAGAGAGAGGCACATTTGTTTTATGGCTAAAAGAAAAAGACACTATTTATAGTTAAGGAGGTCTGAAAACAAGTGGCCTGAACTGCTCACTGATTGCTATAGTGTTCTTATATGGTTACTGATGGTTGCTATGGTCTTTCTAGGTAGTTACTAACGGTGCAGAAGTTACATTCTGGTGCCCCCAACTTTAACTTTCTAACTTTCTGTTATGGAAGTTTTAGAGGGGGATGTCTGGTTCCATTCACCACCCCTGGGAACAGTTCTGACTTGCTGAGTTTCTCCAGAATAGAGTGTCTCTCACCAAACCTACTCTGAGCTTCTCTTTACACCTTAAACACTTCATTATGGGGGATTTTCATTCTCAAACTAAAGAACTTTAGTTTCCATTAAGGCATTTTTAAACACATTTTTCACCCATAGTGCATGGACAAAAACAGGGGGGCAGGGGCACTACATGCAAGTGTGTGGAGACAAACTTCTTAGAGAGTTTTTCTTTTCACAACTGACATGTGCACGCTGAAAAGGGGGAGGGGTGGGGAATGCCTTGGAGGGTGTGGCATGTATTGGGGAGGAGAGGGGATGGGGCGTGCATCACTGCAGAGAGAGACAGAGAGCTCTGCGTGAGCAACTTGCTGGATTACTAACAGTACTAATATTACTAATAGGGCATAAAACAAGCATTCATGGGCTGATTGTTTTTTATAAACCAGAACAACAGTGACACATATTTCACTGAGCTGTTTACACCTGTGAAGGAGGGCTCTTAAAGACTGATTTTATTTAACAAAAGAAAGTTTGTGTTAAAAAAAATTGCCAACGTTGCTTGTTAACCAGTATAAGCCCGGGGGGTTTAAACAACGCACATTAAAAATGCATATAAAGTGGAAAATGACTCATTTCAAACCGCTCTAATGCAAATGGATCGTTTCACCATTAATAACAGCAGAGAAGAAAAGTCCATGTGTTTAGCGGCTGATTTCTCCTCAGTGCTGCAGTGTTTTCTCTGACACTCTGCCAGCAGCTTGCAGACTGACATGACATCACAACTGCCAGCGTTTGGTGAATGGAGGTCCATGGGCAAAATGATCAATTTTAAATGATCAATACTCAGCTCCTGATCAACCAATCAAAAAACTGAATACACATGCACTACACCAGAGTAATAAATGTTTTGGCGTTGGAGCCATTCCAAAATTTCGAACGAGAAGCGTCCTTTTTTCTGCTATAAAAAGAATCATTTTAACTAGATCGCATTTCCGTGAGATAATGTGGAACAACAATCTCCACCAGAGCCCTGAACAGCAGTTGCCCTTGGATGAGGAAGAACATGTGAGGAGTTGAAACCAGCTAAACCAAGGTGCCCCAGCGATTGCATATCCAGGAAGAGTTGGAGACCTGGAACCCCGATTATGATCGGAGTTAGTTCTGCTTAAGTTTACAGGGTATACTTTATAACTGTAAAGAGTGCAAGCTGAGACTCCGGCATACCTCACTATAGCAGCCTTGCTAGAAAGGGTATGATAGACATAAAAGCACCCTGAAACACTGCCAATTCTCCACTCCACCGTCAACAAACCTGAGTGAATGTGAGGAGTGGCGGGATGACAGCACCAGCATCCCAGTTTACTAGAATTTTCTGTGCCCACCACCTCCCAGCTCTACACCCTTCATCTAACAGGAAAAATTAATTACAGAAAACCTCACGAAACAAATAGGTTTTCAGTCTAGACTTAAAAAATGAGACTGTATCTCGAGTGTTATTCAGAAAACTCTTCCCCCTGCTGTAGCTTTCATAATTCTGGGAACGAGTAGATAGCCAGCACCTTGAGATCTACATGAGAGTGGAGGTTAGTCTGTTAATTCTAGTGTTAACTCTTACAAACTGATAGCGGTTTATCAGGTATGATCCACACCAGGATATGGCTGTTTCTGTGACTCTGACCAGGTTTTCTAATCTGTCTAATAGAATTGAGTGGTCAATTGTGTCGAATGCCACACTAAGGTCAAACAAAACCAGCAAAGAAACAAATCCTTTGTCAGCGGACAGTAAAAGATCATTTACTATCTTTACTGGGACTGGTGCTGTGATGAGGCCCGAACCCAGATACATGCAACTCTTATGCAGTAATGAACATAACTGGCCATGACTTTCTCTAAAAACTTACATAGAAATGGTAGGTTGGAAACAGGTTGATAATTTGAGACATAGATCAAGGTTAGTTTTTTTTTTTCAAAAGAGGCTCAATAAATGCTAGTTTAAAGGCTTTTGGTAAATAACCAATGCTAAGTTTAATACTGATAGGAGAGGTCCGATAATTAATGGTAGGACTTCTTTAAGCAGACTTGTAGGAATAGAATCGAGTGTACAGGTATAAGATTTTGAAGAGAGAATAATTGTAGTGAGTTCTGCTTGTTGAACTGGATTAAAAGATGTCAGCCTCTCTAATTCAGCTAAGTTTTGAACAGTATCTGTGTCAGCTGTATCAAGCAGCAGATGTGGTGGAGTAAAACGTTTAGTTTGAATTTCTTGTCTAATGATTTCTACTTTATTGTTGAAAAAGTCCATAAAATAATCACTACTATAGTTTGCCTGTACCTGTGATTCTACACCTCTCTGGTTCCTAGTTAGTTTAGAAATTGTACTAAACAGAAATTTGGGATTATTACTGTTAGCTTCAATGAGGGACGATGGATAGGTTGAGTGTGCCACAATAAGTGCTCTGCCGTAGTCTCTAAGGCTCTCCTTCCAGGCAGAATGGAAAGATTCCAGCTTGGTTAATCGCCTCCCCCTCGACTGTTTAGTCGTGGTCTGTTTACGTAGTTGTAGCCTGTGGGGGTGGCCTCATTTAGAGCAACAAACTCAAGATGTCTGATCCATGTCTCTGAAAGACATAAGGCATCAAGATTCTGATCAATGATTATTTCATTAACAAAAACAATTTTAGGAGCGAGCGATCTGATGTTAAGCAGTGTCAGCTTTAGCTTTAAATCTAAGGTGTTGAGCTTGCTGGTTATTGCTGATTGATTAAATTATTATAACACACTTTTTGAATTTTCCTACTTTTCTGTTGAGTTCAGGGGACAGACACAGTCTTGATTAAGTGGAACCTAGGTGATGATTCAAGAGGGCTGGCAGACGATAGTTTAGCTAGTTTGTATGCTGCCTGGCCTCGGCCCTGGTTTGTCAGCAGCGACTATCTGAGCTGCACTGCTGGCTAGCTAACAGGCTATGGGCTATGCTGCAAGAGATGAGAGCAGTACCCTCCCATGAGGGCTGTATACCGTCCCGAGCCAAGATACCAGACTTGCCCTCAAACGTGGATCAATTGTCAACAAAACCCACTCTGTGTTCAGCACCACTTGGGCATCCAGCAATTCAGCAGCCAAAGCCTGCTGTAGGGCTCAGGGCCATGACACATTGGGATGGGGCCAGAGCATATTACGGCACCGGACATAGTCTGGGCTAATTTACACACCTCTTTATCACTATTCTTAGTAACCTCTGACTGTCGCAGATGAATGTCATTAGCCCCTACATGAAACACTGTTCTATCATACCTATTGCTAGCTAACAGCTTCAGGCTCCCTACCATGTCTGGCGTCCTGGCTCCCGGTATGCACCTAACAGTAGCTGGTGCTGGAGCCCCTAAAGGAGTAGCTCATTTCATGTGCCGAATAACTGAATCACCTATAACCAGAGCAGTTTCGACAGGCTTCTCAGTAAGCGTTACACTGAGTGGGGCAAACGGGTTTGACACGGGACTGGGAGGAGAAGAGTCATGCTTGCGTGGGGAAGCTCTCGTGGGAGGGAGAGCTTTTTGACTATGTCATCGAATCGCCCTGCTGTGTGGGCTCTACAGCCAGAGTTGAGGGCGTGCTATATTCCTGTAAGGCACTCGGAGTTGCTAGCAACAAGTTTGACTCTCACCTCCTATCCCTAGTTAAAGTCCAGATGTGCTCCTTAGTGCCTTCCATACTGCAACTTACAGTTTATTGGTAAAATCTTCTCTGGGTCTTAGGATTGATGGCACTGATGACCAATGAAAATAGTTTAATAATATTCAAAATGTTGTGTTAACTCACAAAACTTTTACTATAAATGACCAGAACAAAATACAAACAACGGCAAAGCAATGCTGAAAACTCAAGCAGCACTGGCAGCAAAATAGGAAGTGACATCAAAGAACAACAAACAGAGAGATGTGTTTCACTTCATAACTGACATGAGCTCCAGCGCTCACAGAAGTGAGGTGCATGGACGAAAACAGGGGGCATGCAGGGGAGAGCGGGGGCACTGTGCGTGTGTGTGTGGAGACAAACAGCTCAGAGAATCAGAGAAAAATCTCCATTCAGCACAAACTTCTTTTTTACATAACTGACCTGAGCTTTAGTGTCTTAAAGGCTGTCGTTAACTCCACAGCACTGATTTGTTGCTCAGTGTTTGCTGCTTTGCAGCTGGCATAGCTGTGATGTCACAAAGCTTGCTCCGAGACTCTCCCATCTCTCCCATATAGATTGTTAAGGTGACTCGCCCCAGTGCTCTCTCTCTCCCCCCATACATTATGGAGGTGATTTGACTACAAAAATCTCATTTTTAAATGTATTCGGTACTCAGCCCCTGATCATCCAGTCGATACACTGAATACAAGCACAACAGGACGGTTTCTAAGAGTCAGAGTTGGAATTTTTCCAATTTTCACACAGCCGCAGAGGAGAAGCGGTTCCAAAAAACAGCTGGAATAAAAATGCAAATTGTGATAGCGTGGTTGCTATGGTGAATGTGGTTGTTGCTAGGTGATTACTAATGGTTGCTGAGGTGCAGCAGTTACATTCTTATGCCTCCAGCTTTAACTTTTTAACTTTTTGTGTGGGAACTTTTAGAGGCAGACATCTGGTTCCATTGTGAAGAGCTCTGACTTGCTGATGTGGCCACGACAGAGATTAAAATTGCGCAGAGGAAAAAGTTGCCATCCGGCAAAACAGGCTCTCACTCTCAAACTAAACCACTTTAGTCCTTAGAACCCTGAGGGTATTTTTCCTGTTTATGTTCTTTTCTGATATTTAAAGACACTTATAATAGTATCTCACATACTTTTTTCAGCACAAACTAGTCAATTTGTGAAAATGTTTTCGTAATTTAATCAATTTGGACACAACTGACCACTCCGAGAAAATCCATGAAAAATGTCTCCCTTTTTTACTGTAACATACACATCAAAGGTTTTGGAAAACTTCAGCTGACACACACACACACACACACACACAGTCACACACATACAAATCATGTGTTTTTCCCACTTTTTTATGATCAAAAGTAAAAATGTATTTAGTTATTTTGATTTTTAAATTATGCCATTTGTAAATTGGCAAACAGAACTGGCTAGCAGCTTGACTAACAGCACGGAAACAAGCATTCACACGCTAATTATTTTTAATAAATCATTACAAACAGAAAAGACTCATTTCAAACTGCATTAATAACAGCAGATAATTCCACTCGAGCAAAAAATGGCTGACTTACACTCTCAAACTAACACTTGTTCCTGTCTGCTAACGCCATGTGTTTAGCAGCTGAATCCTCCTCTGTGTAGCAGCTCTGGCACTCAGCTGGGAGAGTGAGGTGATGTCACAATGCCAGTGTTCTATGAATAGATCTCTATTGGCAAAAGTATCCATTTTAAATGATCAATATTCGGCTCCTGATCAACCGCTCAAAAACTTATATACACGCCCACTGAAAGGGATATTAACTACCATTTTGGGGTTGGAACGGTTCCAAAATGTTGCACAAGCTCGGAAGCAGCGTCTTTTTTGGCTATAAAAAGAATAATAATAATAAAAATAAAACTTAACAATAAAATTAGTGTGATTGCTGATCAATAGAGTTTTTGCCTCCACAATCACACTAATAAAAATAAAACTTAATAATAAAACACTAACAAAACATTAAACACAGCAAGTAAATGGTGAGCTAGAAGGAGCTGAATTTTATTTATAAATCCATGTATTCTTGTTCTACTGAATTGCTGGTTTGAAAATAAAAAAATAAACAAGCAAATAAATTAAAAAATAAAAAAACCCAACACAAATGGTCCATCATAAACCTTTACTGGAAGCTTTCTTTTTTAAAAGTATATGACTTATGAAATGAATGAATATGTATAACTTACTATATATCAAATAACTAAAACCACTAAGAGAGTTAATAGTTGAATCAGCTGTATTGTTTACTCAAATATGACAACAAAGAAAGATTTCTTCAAAAAAAGCAGTTCATTTTGTTATAGTTGCATGATTAATCAGAGTGTATCTATTACCAGTAATTCAACATGAGCCTGAACATAAAATGAAATTAAGATGAAGGCTGTTTCCAGTTTTCATCACCAGTGTCTATTGAAAGCAACAGTAGCTGCATGCTCTAGCCCTCTTGTCTCAAGGGAAACTGTAACCTTCCACTTTTCATTATTACAAAAATAAGACTGGTTTAACAGTGTTTAAAAACTGTGAAACTAAAGGGTACATACAATGAAAAACTAAATTTCTCTTGCTTCTAAGACAAAAGAGTTTAATATGTAAACAGTGTTAAATACCACTTACTCCCTAGTCCTGTCATGCACACCGGTCACATGACACGCACAGGGAACCGGAAGTGAATCGCGTCACCCAGTATATAAACAAGGAAGTGGTTGTCCTTGTTGCTTAGTCATTGAGTCTCCAGTCCAACCCAACTCTGCTCTACTCCAGCTGGTACTGTGAGTACTCCAGTTCTTTTCTTGTTTACCCTCACCGTGTGTGTGTGTGAGAACATGGATTCCCAGTGGGAACTCCTACTCTCAGCTGAGAGCGTTCTTATACTAACTGCGTAGTCTACCGACTCTCTCGTGTCTAATCCGCGATTGGGTTCATCTGCCACACTACACTGGGCTAACAACTTGGCCAGATCGTGACAGAATGACTGAGCCCATAGTTGTGAACCCAACAGATTTGGCCGCCTTGTGTGACACTGTGACTCGGCAGGCTGCTGAAATTGAGGGGCTGAAACAGGAGGTCTCCAAGAGTCCTTTGTGACTAGAGGGAATTTCGCACCCTGGCGGTTCAGACCACCTGGGGTGACTCCACTTTCCGAACGGCCTTTTATGAGGGGTTGACTCCACGCTTGAAAGATAAACTCGCTGGGTGAGAGCTTCCCATCACCTTAGAAGGCATTATCCAACTCTGTCTCAGGATCGATCAGCGGATGAGCTCTCGCCCGAAGCCAGCCCCTTGGACCCTTCTGTCAGCGACCACCCGACCTTGTTCAACTATCACCTCGGAACCAGTGCCCGTCGGTTCTCCACCTCCACCTGTGGACCACTCAGGACCCGGGGAACCCATGCAGTTAGGGCGTGCCTCTCTGACCCCAGAGGAGAGGGCTAGATGATAACACGAAGGCCTCTGCGCCTATTGCGCATCCCCTAATCACCATCGTGCAGTCTGCCCTCTCCGTCCGGGAAACTTTCAGACCAGGTGAATAGGGGAGGAACTCGCCAGGTACCATCATCATCTCCTGCACCATCCCGACCGTTTCCCGCCTCACCATACAGACTCACATTCAATTGAGCCACGAACGGGTTGTGACCACCGCCTTCATTGATTCGGGGGTGGTGGGGAACTTCATTGACCAAGCTTATGCTGCTCAGTTGGGTGTGAGACTGGAGGCATTATCCCAGCCTTTAGACATCACCGCCACTGACGGTCGGACCCTAGCCACCAGCCCCATCCCGCACCAGACCTCACCTCTCACCCTCATCATCGATGACCACCAGGAACGTATCCAGCTCCTCATCCCCTCCCTCATCTCTCCTCCCATCCTCCTTGGACACCCCTGGCTCATCCAACACAACCCTCTCACCTCTTGGACTGAGCACAAGATCCTCCAATGGGGTCTGACCTGTCAGGAGCTCTGTCTCCCAGCGATGACTGGGACGTGCTCTGGGGAGTCCGAGGCCCCCAACGTCGACCCGGAGGCCATTCCCGTCCTGTACCGTGACCTGAAGGAGGTCTTCAGCAAATAACATGCTGTCCAACTACCTCCTCATTGGCCCTACAACCTCGCCATCGACCTCCTACCAGGCAGGGTACCACCCCACGGCTGTCTGTTTTCACTATCTCCGGGTGAGCATAAGGCTATGAAAGAGTATGTAGCCAAGGGGCTATGCAATGGTACCATCAGGCCCTCCTCCTCTCCCGCCGCTGCGGGGTTCTTCTTTGTCAAGAAGAAAGAAGGGAGCCTCCTTCTCTGTGTCGACTATCAGGGGCTCAACAAGATCACTGTCAAGAAACATCACCCTCTTCCACTCACTAACACCGCCCTGAACGCCCTCTCTGGTGCTTCCATCTTTACTAAACTAGACCTACGGAGCGCCTACAACCTCGTTCGCATCAGAGAGGGCGATGAGTGGAAGACGGCCTTCATCACTTCCACCAGCCATTTTGAGACCTTAGTTATGCCCTTCGGTCTGTGCAATAGTGCCACAGCCATCCAACAGTTCGTCAATGACGTGCTGCAGGACATGCTGGGCCTTTGGTCGTTCGCCTATCTTCTCCCACACCTTGGAAGAGCACACCCCGCATGTTAGAGCAGCTTTAAAGGGGCTGCTGGCCCACCAACTGTTCTGTAAGTTGGAGAAATGCGCTTTCCACCAGCGCTCCACCACATTCGTGGGGTTCGTTATCTCTGATAAGGGTGTGGCCATGGACCAGAAGCTGGACACTGTGCGTAATTGGCCCCTACCCAAGACACTTAAGCAGCTTCAGCGCTTTCTGAGGTTTGCTCTTTTCTATTGCCGCTTTATCCGGGGCTTCAGTTCAGTTGCGGCACCTCTTACTGCTCTTGCCAAACCCTCGAAGAGCCACTTCAACCTCACCTCCTAAGCCATTCAAGCCTTTCACCATCTATGTCATCTCTTCACTACACCTCCCATTCTCCTTCATCTGGATCCCACCAAGCCATTCGTTGTGGAGGTGGACGCCTCTGATGTCAGTGTAGGAGCCGTTCTCTCCCAGCAAGGTCCAGACCAGAAACTGCACCCATGGTGTAGGGGATCAGGAGTTACTGGCCATCAAGAGGGCTCTGGAAGAGTGGCGTCACTGGCGGTGACCCATTTACGGTCTGGACGGACCATCAGAACCTCATGAACATCCAGCAGGCCAAACAGCTTAATCCCCGACAGGCGCGGTGGGGGTCAAAGAACACTAAAGCAGATGCTCTTTCTCGCCAGCACGAGGCTGAAGCTCCCCGGGTGGACCCTGCGCCTGTCCTACCACCTCACATCATCTTCTCACCACTTTGCTGGAAGTTGGAAGATCACATCCGCCAGGGGCAGTCCTTGGACCCCCCTCCAGCAGGCACCCCGCCTGGACGACTGTTTGTTCCATCTGCTCTTCAGCCAGAGGCTAGTGGAGTCACTCATCTGCTCTAGCAGGTCATACGGGCACCAAGAGGACCCTTCGCTCCTCCAACGGACCTTCTGGTGGTCCAGTATGGCCGAAGACATGAAGGAGTTCATTCAGGCGTGCGCGGTGTGTGCCAGGGCCAAAAACCCCAACCAACCCTCCTCTGGAGACCTTCAACCTCTCCCGGTTACTCGCCGTCCCTGATCGCACATTGCAATGGACTTCGTCACTGGTCCGCCGGAGTTAGAGGAAAAAAACAGCATCCTGACCATCGTCAATCGGTTCTCCAAGGCTGTTCACCTGGTGGCTCTCTCTGGACTCCCCTCTGCCAAAACCACTGCTGAATTAGTATTAGAGCATGTAGTCCTCTTGCATGGGTTCCCCAAGGACATCGTCTCGGACAGAGGGCCTCAGTTCACTGCCAAGTTTTGGAAGGACTTCTGCTGTCTGATTGATTCGTCCTGCAGCCTCTCCTCTGGTTACCACCCTCAGACGAACAGTCAGACGGAGCGGACCAACCAACAACTGGAGCGCTTCCTGAGATGCTTCGTGGCAGATTGTCAGTGCTCCTGGGCCCGCTACCTCATTTGGGCTGAGCTGTCCCACAGCCTACTCACCTCCTCTGCCACCGAGCTGAGACACTTTGTGGCAGATCATCAGAGCTCCTGGGCCCGCTACCTCATTTGGGCTGAGCTGTCCCACAACCTACTCCCCTCCTCAGCTACCGGGCTCAGTCCGTTTAAGGTATGCAACGATCATTACACTGAGCAGCACCATCGTCTGTACCCTCCGTGACGATTGTTCTACGTTGGTGACAGGGTCTGGCTTTCCACCAAGAATCTTCACCTCTGCACGGAATCCAGAAAACTCTCCTCCCCCAGTTCATCGGACCCTACAGAATCTCCCACCGGATCAACCCTCTCACCTACTGGCTCCGGCTGCCTGTTTCTCTTCGGGTTCATCCAGTCTTCCACATTTCTCAACTCAAGCCGGTCTTCTTCTCACCTCTGGTACCCCAGGACCCTGCCCCCCCTCCTCCCAGGATCATCGACGGTGGTCCTGCCTACACCATCCAGCAGATCCTCGACTCGCTGGGGTTGTGGCACCCAGTACCTAGTCGACTGGGAAGGTTACGGCCCTGAGGAGCGGTCTTGGGTCCCCGATCGTTTAGTCCTGGACCCCTCCCTGATTCAGGACTATCGTCGCCGGGTATCCTCCCTGCCGGGTCCGTCTAGTGACAAGTCCATACAGTCTACATTTGATTACTATGTTGCAAAACAGCAAAGACATCAATGTTTATGGAAATCGATGTTTTTCTGTGTGGTCACAAGACCAACTATTTTTTAGGCCTATATATTGAAGTTATAAGTAGTGGTTCAGCCTGGACAGCTTTTTGAAAGAGGCACAGTACAGGGCAACAAATAAGAAGAGAGGTCCTTTGCATCTTGAAGGCACACTAACAAAAACAGGGTGTTCAATTCTAAAAAAACAAAAAACAAAGAGAGGGTGGAAATTTGTCATGTAAAAATAAATTATGACTGTTTTTGTAGAGTAAAACCATTTATGAATAGAAAAAAATATATAACAAAAAATAATGATAATTAAAGCATTAACTTCTTTTTAATACTTTGACACCACTAAAATCCACATATTAAGAAGTTTTATTTAAATTTATTTAAAGTATGTATCCAACCCATAGGTATTTTAATGTTCAGGGATTTGAGAACAATCAGGTAACAGCCTTCATGGGTTTAGCATATGTTGTTGGGCTTAAAACTGAGTAAACAGTGCTTTACATAGGTAGGTCATTTAAACATTTCAAATTTAATATGCGAGAAGTACCTGGGTGCATTGTTGTGATATGGCTTTGAAATGGTAGATAGAAAGGCAAGCAACATCTATTACCTTAAAGCATGCTAGTGATGTTTGTACCATTTGTCCATCATTAAAAATCAGGAATCTCAAACGATTAGATCATTTTAGATGTAATCTCTTATCAGGGGACACACAATGTCATTTGCTTGTTATTGAAGATCTTATCTATTTTCCTCTTCAAAACAAGTATAGATTTTCTTAAGAATGTTGGTGTGATTGTAAATTAAAGAAGAGGAGAGGTGAGACTAAAGTACGAAATTACATTCTGAGAATGTATTAATCCCGAAAACAAATTATTTTAGTATACACATCAAATAGATTAAAAAGATATGTAGGTAAAGAGAAGCTTTTTAAACACCAGGAATCACTAAACAGTCCGAGGGACAGGCAAGTGCATGTTCATGACACTGCAGCCTAAACTATTGTCTATTACTTCATATAGCTGTAACTGTATAAATTGACCAAATCCAAATAAAAGTGGCTCTTGCTAGTACAAAAAGGGGAACTCAGATAAGAATAGTTTAAAATATGTTCAGATTCAGCTCAAAACTGACATTAAGGTGCGAACTTATAAACAAAGGAATGCCAGCAATTTAGTATTTTACCTCTAAGCTCACAACAACGTAGCAAATTAACGCCAACCATTTCTTATTGTTATTTATTATTATTTTCATATTAAGGCTTGGCATTAACATATTTTCCATTGAAATAGAAAATAAAATAAGAAGTATTCTGGTGTGTTTGTACACAGCATATAATGAAGGAATGAGGAAAATGATGAGAAATATCTAGAACTTGAATAATGTGAACTCTGACCTCTGTAGAGCTGGGAATATGACATTTTAAGTGAATATTTATTGTCTGTGTTTTCTCTTACCCATTGGCAAATGATTGTCCAGATAAATATTATCAGTTTAAAATACATTACGGTATGTACAATAAAAGAAGTCTGTGGTATCAGATAGACAGTTTTAATCTCTGCTTTGAAGAAACTGTCAGCAAGTTTTTTAACAGATGTTTAGAGATTTGGGATACTTAAAATTTTGGTAGGGGTTAATACTTTAAATCAGTCTGTCAGCATACTGAACGTATGATTATGAAAAGAGGGAATGGTTGTAAATTAGACTAAATAAAGCTATTATGGCCTTTACAAATAAAAGAGCTGGGGTGGACAGGGTTATACATTTATTACATTTTACAAATATGCGGTGTCCTGCCATGTCTCAACATCAGGCTATAGTCTATTGCTGACAGCAGTGCAGTCATAATCATCCTACCTTAAAGTAGGAACAAGTCACTGAGTTACAAGTTAGTCTTGACACTCAAGTGCTGAATCAAGTCGCAGGTCAAGTCTTGAGTCAATACAAGTAAGTCTTAAGTTGAGCGAAGAGCCTTAATGTTCCCATTTATTGCCATTTCAGAAGTGAACATCAGCAATAATGATAACGGTAATATAGCCCATTAATGAGCATGTAGTTTATAATAAACTAACAACAAAATTATTATTTATTCGTTCATTTTTACCCATCTGAAAACAAAATATCCTTGGTATTTGTATAACCACAAGAGAGACAATTAGCTGAAGATGATACAACAACTGATCAAATGATTTTATGGAACATGTTTTATCCCCATGTTTTGTGCTATCTCTCCACATGGCTGCTGGGTGAAAACGAGTTACATAGCTGGCCAGCAGCTTAGCTGGCTAACATTCCCAGTGCTGCCAATCCAAGCAAGTGTCATGTTTGGTAGCTGGCACATGGAGGTAGAGACACACTTGCAGGAGTGACTACAGGGACTTTTATTCCATAAGTGCAGTTTTAACAGAGAAGTCCATTGGCCAGAGAGCCCAAACAAGTCTTGTGCTTCACAGGACTACCATGTAGCTAAGTTTGATACATCCTCCTCAGAGAGAGGTATTCAGAGAGAGAGCCAGGCATGCAGAGTCCTGCTTAGAGCTGTGTGAGAAACCAAATCAAATCTAGCAAAAGCTGGGGTGAAGGGCTCCAGTTCAGTGTTCTGATGACCGACAACACTGGGGGGGCGTGGTGGTATTGCCCCCCTCCAGGACGGCCACACACCCGGAGGTGAGGGCAACAGGGAAGGCCAGGGGGCAACCCCGAGGGTGGGGAGCAGGCTGGTCTGGCCAAGACTCATGGAATTCTTTTGAGTTCCCGGATCAGGATGTCTCTGTCCAACTGCACTCCTCAGAGCCTTACCCCTCCCAATCAATGAGGTATTGCATCCGACTTTGCCATCTCTGAGACCAGGATATGATGTTCGCAGTACACCGAAGCACCCTCAACCTTCATAGTCTCTGGAAGTCCGGACTACTAGCCTGAGGAAGGAAACATGAAATGAGGGATGAATACGCATGTATGGGGGTAGTTTTAATTTGTGCATGACAGGGTTAATTTGGGAAATTATAGCAAAAGGACCTATGTATTACTGCTAGGGAGATTCAGACAGAGGGTTCTAGTGGAGAGCCACACTCTCTCAATGGGTTGGTACAAAGGCATTCCTCTCCTTGTTTTATCAGTTTGATCTTGGAAACAGCGAGCGGCCCGATTTATGGCAAAGTGTGCCCCCTCCCATACTTGCTCCACCGTGTGGTACCAAGCATTGACACTAGAGATGTCTGTTGGTGCCTCATCCCACAGACAGAGCGGGGGTTGTCGCCCAAGCACACACTCGGTCGCAGAATGGTGTCAAGAATTCTGGGCATATTCTGCCCATGCCAGGTACTTTGTTCAGTTGTGCTGCCAGGTATGGTAATATGCCTGGAAGAATCTGCTGAGCTCCTGGATGGTGCTCTCAGCCTGATCGTTGGACTGGGAATGGTAACCCGAGGTCAGCCTGACAGTGGCCCCAGTTTTGTGTGAAAAGCTTTCCATACGCGAGATATGAACTGGGGGCCTTAGTCAGAGAAGATGTCCTATAGGATGCCATAAATGTGGAACCCATATGGCCTCTGCTATCTGTAAGGCAGATGGAGGAGATTTAAAAGGGATTAAGTGGAGGCCTTTGGAGAACTGATCCACCACTACCAGAATAGATGTGTGACCATCAGATACTGGCAGGTCCGTGATAAAGTCCACAGCAATGTGGGACCGCAGTCTGTTTGGTATAGGTAAGGGCACGAATTTACCGGCAGGTAATACATGAAGAACTTCAGTGGTGGCACACACCGAGCAGGAGTGGACACCTTTGCAGACATCAGTACTGATAGAAGGCAACAAATACATTTGCATTATTAGGTTTGTGGTGCAGAGAATTCCTGGGTGCCCTGACACAGGGTTAGTGAGAGCCCATTCAGTCACGGGTCCAGCACATATAACTTACCCAGTGGACATTTCCAGGGCGCAGGAGGTTTTGGTTCTCTCTAGTGATGAGCTCATCTACGCTTCACGTGGCTGGGACAACCACCATGAAAAGTGACAGAACAGACTCAGGCTCTTTTGGTGCAATAGTGGCAGGGTAGAGCTGGGAGAGCACATCCGCCTTACCGTTTTTGGAGCCGGGGCTGTACGTGATATTGGAATTAAATTGGGTAAAGAACAGAGCCCATCTAGCTTGCCTTGCATTGCGGTGGTTGGTGTACACCAGAAAAACCTGTCACATCACTTGTAACCAGTGCTGCCACTCCTCTAACACTGCTTTAATGGCCAGTAGCCTCCGAGAGCTTTCTCGAGTAGAAAGCACAATGGTGTAGTTTACCGGGGCTTCCGTGTTGCTGGGATAACACAGCCCCGACTCCAACCTCAGAAGCATCAACCTCTACTACAAACTGCTGCGTGGGGTCAGGCATGGTAAGAATTTGAGCGGTGGTGAATAATGATTTTAGTTTGACAAATGTTTCCCTTGTGAGAGGTATCATTACTAATTTCTTTGGTTGGAAAGGGGAGCAGCGATGGAACTGAAGCCTTGGATCAGCATAGAGTGAAAACTGGCAAACCCCAGAAATTGCTGTAACTCTTTTACTAATCAGTGCTCAGGCCACTCGGATACCGCAAACACTTCATTTTGACCCAACCTGGGGTGGACCATGGTGACCAGCCCACCCACAACCTGAGTGAGCTTGTTGAAGTGCGAAGCTTGTTCCTGCAATTTGCGAGGGGGACTCCTGCTGCATCCGGGTAGGTTCTTCTGTTGTGTTTGGAAGCTGGCATACAGAGACAAAGATGCACTTACAGGAGTGACTACAGGGACGTAGGAGTAGGTTCACAGAGTCAGACATCATCACAGGCTCAATTACTAGTTCAACATAAGGTCCATAAGTGCAGGTTTAACAAAGAAGTCCATCGGCCAGAGAGTCCAAACAAGTCTTGTGCTTCACAAGTCTGGGTTTAAATAGGGAAACAGAGGTTAGTGCCAGGTGAGCATGATTTATTAAGTCGGAGAAACCAAATCAAACTAGTGAAGGGGGGTTGAAGGGCTCCAGTTCAGTTTTCTAGTGACCAAGATACTTGGGGGCATGGCACAGCGGTGACAGCAAGCAGAAAAGGGTAAGTTTTGTGATTGAACATATCAAAATAAACCATTAGGGAAAATATACAGTGTGATTTCAAATTACAACAATACTAACTAGCTGGACATAAACTAAAAACCCATACAAACTAAATTTACACAAAACAAACCAAACAATAGAAACTGAAATGACTGCACAAAAAATACCACAAAACAGAGAATTTTGAACTTGTGTTAACAGCAGAATCAAATACAAAAAGCTTGTGTTTTAACTACCAGAGGGAAAATAGGAAGTTAGCCTGTTAAATTACTATGGCAACACTGAAATATATTTAATGAGCGAGAGCTTATTGATACACAATTGAATTTCACTGGTTTCTAGCTTATGGAGGTAAATTTCAAAGTAACCAAATATTGTGTTTTAAGTCATGTGACTCAAGTTCGCACCTCTAATCTATCGTGTTATTCTTTATTAAAAAGCTTTAGGTCATTGTGTAGATAATTTTTAGCAAACTAATGCTTTGAAATGCTTCCTACATCAGCTTAAAACAAGTATAAATAATATTCTGTACCATGGTATTTTTCAGCAACAATATGTCACAGTGTCAGATTAAAAATGAACTTGTGCTTCCTGGGTAATTCTACTGTATGCAAAAATAATCTTTCCAAGCTGTCATAGCTTGTTTTGATGTTCTGTTATGGTCTTTTATGTTTTAATGTTGAAACAGGCTGAATATTGTTGACAGCACACTTTTTACATAATCAAGCAAAACGTATCTGATTTATTTAAAAGTAATGAAATAAAATTGTTAAGCTGTCTTTCCAATAAGCCCAATCATTGTTTTATTTCAGAAAAATGATACAATTTATTTAATAATAAGCATCTAAACAACAAAAACACTCTTCCCAGAAGGACTAATAAAAACTTTAAGGCTAGGAACTATTCTTAATCATATTTTAACATTTCATGCATTCAGGGTAGGAATGTTCCCTTAACACTCTAGCTGATAAATCATAATCTTTTAACTAGATGCATTTCCATGAGAAAATGCAAAGTGTGATTGTGTGGTTGCTATAAAACCAGTGTTTGGAGACACCCAAACTTTGCTTTTATGGGCAAAAAAAAAGGATGGTTTGCATAAAAAAAAAATCTTCTCGCACCTTGGGTTCAAACCAGTGATCTTCTGATTAAGTGCCTGGCGCTCTACCACTCTACCACCAGGGGGGCGTGAACTTGCAGTCCCTTACCAGGCCATTTATGGGTAAAGACGGCTGAACATGTGGCCACATTCATGGGCTGATTATTTTTAATGAAAACACAGCAAACAGTGACACATCTTTGTGTTTCTCGCATCTCCGGTCCCCTTATCCGTGATGTCATAGACTCTCTCTCTGACACACATTTTAAACGTGACTCAACCGTCCTCTCTCTCCCCATATATTACAGAGGGGACTCGACCACAAAAACTGTTTTTTTAAACGACCAATACTCAACCAATCATCCAATAAAAAATGTATATGCACGCACACTTCAGGGGATATTAACGTACATTTGAACCATGCTCATATTGTAAAAACTGTAGAAGGAGAAGAGGCAAATATCAGCTCTAATAATTCAGCTCTAAAAAAAATAATAAGAAAAAGAATAATAACGGAATCACACTAGCTAGATCAGTCATGTCAGTCTTGTAATTGTTTTTATTTAGCTATTTTTGCATTCACATAATCGCTCATTTTTATATTGTAGAAGTTTCTGTAACTAGATGTTACATGTTTTGAACGTAGAAACAGCTAACCTTAGAGTTGGGTCTCTGTAATTCCTTTTCACTAAACCCATGCTGTGTCCCTGAACATGATAAGATGTCAAAAAGTCGTGTGTTTCTTATAGACATTACATTTAAGATCTGTTGACAAATGTCACACAAGGGCATACTCACATGCCACATGTCATCACATTCCTCACTGCTTTATTTTTTTTGTCTGGGGAGCTGGCAGATTTACGGAGCACATCACATATCATCAGATACTGAACCTGCAGTTATTTAGCTAGCTCTTTTGTATCCATGGACAATTTTTTCCAAATATCTGAGTTCTAGTTTGTTGTATTAAGCTGTCCCTGAATACTCTCATCTGTCCAAAGTTCTAGCAAATACAGCCCCTTCTCCCACAGACCAAAGTCAGGTTGTGTGTGCAGCTGAACCACCAACCTCATGTGTGCCCAAGGTATGGAGCAATCACCCTAGGCAAACAAACTGGGGGGTCTAACATGCTAAAGCATGGTATGGATTGTCTTGGGGAGTATACCTTGAATGGCAGCTGTGCTTATTGGGAGCAGCAGTGTCAAATGGAAATTTAGGGATGTCATGTAATTGTGCACAGAAAAATATCTTATGGTTTACTTATTTTACTAATGATTGGACTATATTAATGTCTGTTGGTTATTTTCATTTATTCATCAATTGTTATTGTCATTGTGACTACAGCATAAATCCTTTTGTTATTCAAATTCAAGACATAAAATGACAAAAGCTTGTAGTCTTTTTACATTGCATTGCTATGGTGAGTTATCTACGGCAAAAACTCCAAACATAGAAAATAAATTATGTGTACATACAGACACATGCTCATTAGGTGGAGACTTCAAAACAATAAGCTCTGAAGGGCAAAAGAACAAGCCAAACTTGTAATTCCTACAAAGAGAGTGCTGAGAACAATTGAGGAATGAGAGAAGACTTATGAGATTACAGTTTGGATTAGTAAATGACACTTGATTCACATAAGGATCTTATTCAGTGGCCTCGAGCTAAGCTCTCTGTTGCTTAATCTTTTCTAGTAAAAAGCTCCTTTGAGATGATAAATCATGAGACTTTTAATGTCATTAGGGAGATACTAAGAAGAGAAAATTACTTGTAGAAAGTATTTGAAGCATTTGATTTGTACAAAGCATCTTGCTCAGTAATGGGGGAAGGATTCTCCTCTGCATGTCTTAGAGATGCTTACTCAAGTAGCTACTGTAATTATCTCAAATGGTCATCAGGGAGATGGTACTCTGAAGAGAGGAGGTGAGGGGAGAGAGAAAGAGAGTCTTAATCACAAGAGAGAATCCAGAGAGTAAAGTCAGCAATCAAACAATGATTGCCTACAATTAAAGGCCTGTCTAATATTTTATTATTATGTTCTGTATATAAATACTTAGAACCATTTAATACAGCTATGGGTGGTTCCAGGCATCCATTCCATAACTTTTATATTAGTTACAGGTGGTTAAGAATAATTTCTACTCAGTGTTCCTGAACAATATGCTTGGAACATAAAGGACACCAGACACTATTCCAAAATGACATTTAGGACTAAAAGCCTGGGGTCACCCATAAAACCAACTTATAGGGAAACTGAGATGGTTGGAATTGGGTTGAGCTGACAGAGACCTTATGTGGTGAATGTGATTATGTTTTTGGAAGGAAATGAGTTTGTTAAGTTGTAAAGGAGCAGAGCAATTAAGACTGAGGCAGTTATTTAAAAGACGCTACAGAAAAACAAAATGCCACAATCCTTGACCTCATGCTGCAGATCGAAGATAACAGAGCACAGGGTTGGAAAATTTCTAAGAATGTTCTAGGGATGTACTAGAAGGCATGACAACTACTCCAAAAGGTCTGTCAGATTACCTGCACATTATCACATGACACATTTAACTGTGAGACCCTGTCACAGTTGGGATGATGACGGATGAGACAATGCCATGTTTGATACCTGAATGATACCCTATAAAAGAAAACAAAAGAAAGGTGGTCTTTTGTAACTGTTCTTGATACCATTTTTAATGTTGGGCTTTGGAATATCACATGGTCAAGTTACTTTTGTTTAGTGATGCAGATGCTTACATTGGCTCCTGTGGGGGCTCCTATGCACCCCTCTACCTCCAAACAACCATGGTCTTTGTAGAGTGGCATTCATCCTATCTTTTATTTACTTGTTGTTCGGCGAAGACCTCCTCTAGGCATTCACTACCCTCAGGCTAGCCGCAGGCCCCTATTCCAGGCAGAACACCAGGGTTGGAGCCATATGATCACACTTTCTGTCTGATACACTGCTCTACCTCTTTCCTCTGATCCAACAGTAGTTATTCATATCACAGTTAAGGTCTCATCACAATGATGTCAAAGCACACATCACTGTCGATTATGATCAGACATTCAAGGCATGTGACAAATGCTATGTCACCCAATTGTTTGTCTTAGCCTTTTAAATGATTCATCTCTGGGTTAGTGTCTGTCCACTCAATCCATTGCGATGTGGTGGATCATTGCTCATCCCCTGTCTTTGTTTGTTCTGAGCTTGCTAGACATCTGGTCTTGGTGTTCTTTGGTAAAGCCTCTGATTCCTTTTTGAGCAGGTGCATCCTTTCTTGAGATTGTGAGTATTGTAGCAGGGTTTGTATATGTTAGGCCACTAACAATGAGAACACTGCTTCCCTGTGTTGAAAGATGAGCAGTTAGGTTTTGAAATGTTGCCAGTAAGGAGGGTCCAATTCAAGCACCAAAAACTACTTTCAGAGTCTGTGACAAAGATGGTCTATTTGATAATATAAAACACTACAATTACAACAGTTATTTCAATACTATAACTACTGTGAATGAAAGAATGAGTAAATCAATGAACAAATAAATACACATTCAAAAATAATGCTTAACTGAGTTTTATTTACTAGATTATTTGTCAGTGGCAGCGTCCAATAAGCTTGAATTATCCCAAAATGCTAGGCTCTGGCCGGATGTTAAAAAGGCTCCCTTAAACAGCTAACAAGTTAATACTGTTTTGACAAGTTACACTGTCTTTCTCAGCAAAATGCACAAGATAACCTGAAGAAAAGCAGTGGGAAAAGGAAGAGACAGTGGAAGGGCAACGGATTATTTTCCCAGAAAAGCAGTTCTTCCAGTCAGCATGTACGCTACTTGTAAGAATTAAGTACTGCAGTAACATTAATTAAAAGTCTAAAACTTAAAGGTCACAGTACAAGACAAAGGAAGCCAAATACCTATCTGTTTAAGAGTGCGGGGTTTTAAACATCACTCTGTAAAAATGCAAGATTCAGATAAAGATACACATTATTATTATTATTATTATTATTATTATTATTATTATTATTATTGTTGTTGTTGTTGTTGTCCTATTAAAGGTCTCAGAATATTGATATAAGATTTTGTATTATGATAGTACTGCGTCTCTTACGATCTGTGGTTCAGGTCTGAAAACCATAAACTGATGGGAAATGTTTGTAAACCAAAAATCACTGCCACTAATTTAAGGAAATAAAAGGGAATAAAAAATTGGACAAAGCTTCATGGTCTCAGCTTCAACCCATTTGAATGAAACCACTGACGCTAGTTACTGAGTTCATTATATTATTAATTAAAGTGTCCCCTGATACGTCACACAACTATTGTTATTTGTGCCAATTTTTTAAACTGCATGTGACAATAATGAACAAATACCTAATAATAATAAAAATAATAATAACAATAATAATAATTATTATTATTATTATTATTATTAATATTATTATTATTATTATTATATATACATACAATTCCACATTCTAGCAATTTCATCCAGTGTTTTAAAATTCTATATGGTCTAGAATTCTGAAATGGCACAGTTGCAAAAATAATAAGAAGAAATAAACATGCAGAAAATTCACAAGAATTTTTATAGACCTGCCCTGCCACTTAACCATGATACTGTTATCTTGCTTTATTTGATAAGGCAAACCTGTATTACACTTAAACCATAATTTATTAATTCCACTGGCTGCCTCTTTGCCTCTTTTGTACATATGCTATGTCCAAACACTTGGAAATGAATTTAGATTAGTTCTGGATAGTGCATCACGCCAAAAACAGCAAAACAGTTTGGGTTTCTTTTGCATGTTTTTTTTTTGTATTTGAGACTGACTTAACAATCCTTTAAAATCTACCAGATCTACTTAGCTTAATGAGAGATATCAAATTTTATGGTCAATTAGTCAAAATAGTGAGAAAAGCATTGTGGCATGCTCCAGTCAAACAGGCCATCAGGGCTTTATCTCATGAGACTCCTTCAGCTAACTTCTTTTCTCTGAGTAAGCTGTTAACCTTTCCCACCAAGAACTGTAAAGCTTAACAAAATGGATCTCCCCTGAAGCCTTTTCATACACCCCACTATTCTTTAAAATAATTTTCTTTAACCCTCACACTAACTTAGTGTGAATGGACAAACAGTTTGGTTCATATGCCTGATTTTGTAGATGCCCTGGCATAAAAATGATTAATGATCCCAGCAATAGATGTGACCTTGTCAAAAGCAAAACCTAAAAATGTTGATGAATGGAAGGAATGGGGGAGAAGGTAAAGAATATAGGTGATGGGAGGATGACAGTGATGGAGCGGGCACTTGCTCATGCTGATGTCTGGGATGACAGGTGTTTTGAGAGATCCCTTTGATGCAGGTGTCAGCTCGGAGAGGAACTACAGTTATATGCAGTAGTTACAGTTATATGCAAGGCAAGAGTGATATATCTGGAGATACAAACACCTTTTGTAGAGATTTTTTTTTATTTACAAACTTATAATTTAACTGCATATGTGATTTATCAGTTTCTTAATAATTGTTGCTACTATACCTTCTGTTCTGTCTTCAAAAACTACAAAATTTATGGAAGAAACTAACGTTTTTTTTTGTTTTAATAGAAAATATATGCTCTTCTTGACTTGACATTAGTAAGACTTGGCCTGCTCCCTGAATCTGTACTGCAAGGTCTCTAGGAATATCTGTCACATAAAACATGCAGTCTGGCATGTGATGGAAATAAATCACTTTACTTGTATAAACTATCAGCAGGTTGGGAAGTTTATGAACTTTGAGTTACAGTGGGTCATAAATCATAGCTATAGAGCTGTGGGACTTGAGAGGATATTCTGCACCCCCACTCTGTTTTTTCTTTCTCCTCCTCAACCTTCCCAATGTTATTCTTCTTGTGCCACCAGGTCTTCTGATTTTAAAATAGGATGTCAAATGTGGTAATTCAGGGAGGGAATGGGGTTGGAAAGGATGAAATGACTAGATATCTGGAGGTTGGGTGTCAACCAAGGCTATCTCTTGTTCTTTAGTCTTTCTCCTCTTTGGTCTAAATGGGTCAATTTTCATATAAAAGATGATGACAAGCTGAGGGACCATAGTTGCAGTGTCTCAGAGTATGATTTAGTGCTGCCTCTTAGTTAGCCTTCCTACTAGTTTAGTGCTGCCTCAACAACCAGGAAAATGAGGTTTGGTTTAATCTAAAAAAATCTTTCAATTTATGATGCATAAAAATATCCAATCAAATTTGTTTAATATAAAAATAATATAAAACAATATAAATAATATTTAAAAAAACTTTGACAATTCATATTGTGATCTTAAGATGAAGGCATTTAGCTTTTTTTCCAATGTGTGATGTTATACACCTTGTACAGTCTCTATACATGTCACATATCCTGTGTTTATAAAAACAAAATTAAATTTAGAAGAACAGGCTTACATTTATTGGGAATTAAATGAGACAACAAAAGATTCAATTCAATTCAATTCAATTTTATTTCTATAGCACTTTTTACAACCAAGCTGTCACAAAGCAGCTTTACAGAGACCAGGGGGGTATTCCACGAAACAGGATTAAGGGAAAGTCTCGCTTATTTCAAAAAGTCTCACTTAGTTAAGTGG
>JBBPCZ010000001.1:39756993-39768326 GCA_037974445.1 Brycinus macrolepidotus | reverse complement strand
CAAAATGTCTTGGTCTGCTGAAGCATTAAGATTGTCCTTCACTGGAAGTAAGGGGCCTAGCCCAAACCCTGAAAAACTGGTGTGTCCCAATACTTTTGTCCACTATAGTGCTGGTTAGGGTTTGTTAGCCGTGGAGCTACAGGGTAAACAAAAGGAGCGAGATGGATCCTCCTCACTGTCACTTTGGCCTTGCTGTGCCGTGTCTTGTGCTTTAAACAGCTCTAACTTCATGTGACGGGCCTCATTGAGAACGGGGTCACATGTTCGACAGGTTATAAACTGTGTAAATAAATGATAATAAATGGGTTCTGTACCCTGCTGAGCTCCAGTAGATCAAACATGGCGTTCCTGTTTGTGCACTACGTCACAGTCACATACACACATATATAATAATAATAATAATAATCTTTATTTATATAGCACTTTTCAAAAACAAAGTTTATATATATGTGTGTATATGTATACACATATACACACATATATACACATACACACACATATATACACATACATACATACACACACTTATATACACATACATATACACACACACACACATATATATACATAAACATATACACACATACATACATACATACACGCACATACATACACACACACACACACACACATATATATATACACACTCACACACACACACCCACACACACACACACACACACATACACACTCATACACATACACACAAACACATACACGAGCCACTTTATTGGAAACACCTCTTTCAGAGCTCCTTGTTGTTCTGCAGTGTGTGGCTGAAGTTTATCTGTTGTGGGAATGGAATGATGCTTTTTTTTGTTCTGCTCCAATTCGATTTTCGATTTTGAGGCCAATTTTGGGGGATTTTTCACTATTTTTGTGGTGAAATGCGTCAGTATTGGGGATAACACAAGCAGTCTTCAGCTTGACCCCCCTTGCTTTTCTCCCCTGAAGAAGGGATTATGCCAGATTTAATGTCAGCTCAGTTACTGAAAGGCTGTTGTCAACTATAATTATTAATAATAAAAGAAACACTGAAATAAAATTACTGCTGAAGTAGGTTACTGGTTAACACAAATAGTGGTTTGGTTTGGAATTGTTCTCTATACTGAGTCTCTTACTGCACATAATAGTGATATAAGTAGTGATTTTGCACATGATATTACTATTGCATAATTAGTGATGTAAGTGACCTGAGTAGTGATGTTGCACATGATAAGACTACTGCACACAAGTAGTGACCTAAATAGTAAATGTAAGTCTGTATAGTCCATATATAGAAACTAAGCTGCAAAAATGGCCAGTTTTCATATATCAGTTTTTAAGGCTCAGTAATAGGAATAGCCTGTTTAATTTTAATGTATCAACAGAGGTTGGAAAATGGCTGTGTAATATGGAATTATGACAAATTTGGTTCGCAAACCCACACAAATGTGATGGAAAAACTGAAATAGAATTTAGATATAGAACACAACCTTTAAAAACACCTTGGCCAATCAGGGGCTTCAATTAAAGATGAAAGATTGGTCAAAATAAAGGCATATTGCAGACTATTGTGATATCAGTATTGCAGATCAATATTGCGGTAACAATACATTGTTCAGCCTTAGTTGACACTATTTTTCACTATTTTGTGTGTTAAAATGGGCCAGTATTGGGGATAACATAAGTATTCTTCAGCTTGATCCCCCCCCCCCACCCCCCCCCCCCTTTTGATTTTCTCCTCTGAAGAAGGGATTGTGCCAGATTTAATCTCAGCTTATCTACTGAAAGACTATTGTCAACTAGGACTGCATGATATGGACAAAATATCAGTATTGTGATTAAACTGCTACATATTGCACATGCACACCCCATCCGTATCTGAAGCGGAGGAAATTGCTTGTGCTACAACTGTACTGAAACACAGACTTAGATAACAACAATATAAAATATAGCTTAAGTCAAAATTAAAGTCAAAATGAAACTCTCCAGAAACACTCTGCAAATGCTCAGTACTCAGTACACTATACCATTTACATTAAATGCTGTGGTCAGTAAGAGGCGGATATAAATACTATAGATAGGTTACTAGTTAACAAATAGTGGTTTGGTTTGGAATTATTCTCTATACTGAGTCTCATGGAAAGATCAGATGTTGCGTAACTAGTGACATAATTGACATGAGTAGTGACACAAGAAGAGATGTTGCACATGATAATACTATTAGGTCACATAAGTAGTGACCTAAATCGTAAATCCATGTAGTCCATATTTGGTAAGTAAGCTGCAAAAATGGCCTGTTTTCATATATCAGTTTTAAAGACACAGTAACAGAAACAGTCTGTTTAATTTTAAGGTATTAACAGAGGTTGGAAAATTAATTATGACATATTAGAGTTTTGGTTGGCAAACCCAAGCAAATGTGATAGAAAAACTGAAATAGAATTAAAGTATAGAACATGACCATTAAAAGCATCTTGGCCAATCAGGGGCTTCAATTACAGATTAAAGATTGGTAAAAATAATCTTACTGTTGTTGGATTACATTTCAAAACACCCAGTGATACTCACCTGGAGCTGTGATTGGTCACCCTGTCAAAAACATTATTGGTTAGAGGCTCATTTGCATATTGCAGGAGGTTGTGTTATCAGTATTGCAGATCAATATCACGATCAGTAATCATTAACAGACGATAGATTGTTCAGCAGTAGTCGAAACTATTCTGAAATGTCAAATGGACGGTTGTGTTCCTGGGATTTATTCCACTGGAAACATTTTGTGCTCAGTTGGTCTGTGATTTTTCATAGATAGTAGTGATTTATGAATTTATATTAAGATGTAAAAGTGATTAAAACATGGTTATGTGGGTTTGTGGAGAGAGAGGTACGTTGAGCGAAATATTGGAATATTTCTCCAGATATATTTCCTTGACTATTTTCAGACTTTCTTTTTGCTGAACAAACTGACTGAGTGAAAGAACCCAGACGTTTCCATGTGGCATCCATGATAAGAGCTGAATTCTCGAAATGCTGCGGAAAGGTGCTTCAGTGCTTCCTTTCGGATCTCTTTTAGTGTGGAGTGCATGATGGAAATGATGCCGTCCCACAGAAGCAGCACTTAGTGATGCAGCAGTTGTTTCACCACAGCACTTATTTTCAAAGTATGAACAGCAAACACAGGATAAAAACAATAAATAAAAACTGACCGTCAGAAGGCTGCACGGAAAAGGCATCGAATAAAATAAACACTCAGTCTCAAAATAAAAGTGTAAAGTGGCCATTTTTGTCATGTGTGAACACACCACAGCACAGCACACAGTGTGAACAGTGTGAAATTCTTCTCTGTATTTAACCCATTTAACCCATTAAACTCATTTAAATTTAAGTTCGTAGCTAGGTTATGGGGACGCTGGCGAGACTGATGCCGCTCCGTCTGGTATGTTTTTGTTTGGCATTTTTAAAAGTTTTATAATTTAATGTAATTATTCATCCGATCAATACATAGCATTGTATAGTCTATATATCCTACTATTATTTTTGCTGTTTTCTCGTGGCAAACACTATCTCAAAAGAGAAAGTTAGGTACTGTGCCTGGCTGGCCTTACCTACGCCGCTTCCTGCTTCTGAGCTAAAATAAGGACAACCCGGCTGCTTACAGGGACTGTGCTCGTCTGGTTTTTGAACGCTATGAAGTGGTTAAATCCTGCGACGGACGGTGGACCGCGGGGAAGGCTGACAAGCACAGTGCGGTCCACCATCCGTCCGGCCGACTCTCCGGCTGCGGCGTCTCCCTGGGGCTGCTTGACATCCGCTCACTCACCAGCGGGGGTCCACTTGTTTATGATCTTGTGAACGATCGTGAATTTGATTTCCTCTGCCTGACTGAGACTTGGCAGCGTCCAGCTGACTAACTTTCTCACACTTCATACCACTATCATCTATATGTATTTAAAAATGTCCTTTTATATGTATATGTATTTAAATGGCTTTATTATGTAAATTTGTATATATATTTTTTCTGTAAACTGACCTTGAGAGTCATGAAAGTTGCTGACAAATAATATGTATTATTATTATTATTATTATTATTATTATTATTATTATAGTCTCCCTGTTTTGTCATAGTATTTTATTTTTTATGTACGGCATTTGTATATTCATATATATATATATACTTGAGATTTTCTTCCCCAAACAACTGAAGATTTGTCAGTTGAAGCCTAACTGTGGTAAATTTTAGCCTTCTTAGCCTTTTTGTCTGTCTTCTCTCATTTATCATAACTATACTAAACAAGTTTATTTTATTAACTTCTTTTAAAGCTTACGTACTTTGAAGCTTATATAAATTCATCAGTATGTCACTTATCAAAAGCAGTTCAGTTGTGGGGTGCTGTAACATATATAAGTAAACTAACAGACAGTAATAGGGCAAACAGAAATCAGAAATTTTATCTTTACCTTCGTAAACAAGTTATTTCTCCCTTAACATATACGTTTTATAATGTGTATTTTTTTTTGTAATTAAATCACATTGAATATCAAGTACTGATTGTTGTAATGTAGTGCTGCTACACAATATGGCAAGATGACAAAAAGAAAAGACAAAATAATCAGTCAGATCACTCACACACGTAAACACAGAAATGTTCTCTCTGTACAGTTTGTGTACTTATAAAACCTAATGCCAAACTAAGTTACCACAGTGAAATAGTCTGCCTCATTCTAAAACAAAGTAAATTAATTAATTAACAAACAAAGTATTTTTCCCTTGTGGGAGGTCACAATTGATGATATTTTGTCAACAATAAAGAATAAAACAGTATAGATACACACATATGCACAAAACCGCCCCTCACTGGGGAGAATGGGGATCCCTCAATTAAATATGCTCCATAGTCAAAGTTCAAAGAACCCTGGCTCCTTGGTGAAGGCAGTCCATCTGTCAAGTGATTTCTCAAATTCCCACTCTCTAACTTTAATTAGCCAAGGATGCCCATGCCCCTAATAGCTGATCTCTCACACATGTAAAGAAAATTTGTCTCCTGCCTGTGGTAAAGGATTGCAGATGAACACTTTTCTACTCATTGAATACTGGGAATTCCTCTTCTCTGTTTGGAACCAGAGGATTTGCAGATGTTTCAATTATTGATAAATGTGTGAGTGAGTGTGTGTGTGTGTGTGTGTGTATGTATGTGTGTGTGTGTGTGTGTGTGTGTGTGTGTTTGGGCGTGCGGGGTGGAGGGGGTGGCAGTTATCATGTGGTGTGACAGTTAGCATGTGGTGTGGGGTGTAGGTTTTAAATAGAAGCCCTGGTGTTAGTGACTTAAGAAATTGAGCAGAGAAGAGAAGAGTTTAAACTGCTCTGAGAGCCTTAATCCTTCCTCTTAGTTCAGCCTGTGATCTCTCATAATTACTCCTTCTGTTCACTTTCAATATCCACCCTCACCCAGCCCATGGACTTGATCGTGATGCTCTAAATCTCTATAAGAAATGAGGAGACAGCACACTCAAGTGTGTACACACACCCTTTCCCACACACATACTTGTAGTACTCCCTTCACAGGGTTTTTCCACTGTATCAATGTAGGCACTATGTATGTACTATATACTATGTAATAAAAATATTTTTATTATTTATTATATTATATGATATTATATATTTATTTATAAATATAAAAACAAAATTTTTGGGAAAATATACTCTTGTACTCTTAAATAAAATATACGCCTGTGTTTTACATGTTCACTTAGCTCGCACAGTGCAACCTTCAAACACTGAGGTATTTAAAAAAGAAAAAGAAGGAAAAAAAGGTTTTTTCTAAAATTATTTAAAAAATGCTGAAATGCAAAAAGTGCAAATGCAAAAGCTACATTACCAGGATAATAAAGCAAAGTTTGCAATTTAAGCAGAGAATGAGCAGGCCAACTCATTTGTTCTTTAGAAAAGGGGATGAACAGGAGGACCATGTTGGAGTAGAAACAGCCAAGAGACTGAGACTGTAATATATTGTGAGCAGGCCCCGGGAACGGCCGACACCCACAGGCTGGGAAGACTAAACACCAGTGTACACAGACACCAGTGCGGGTGCACAACGGAGCTTTATTGTAAAATAAATGCCATACCAGTTTAAGAACACCAAACAAAACCACTACCACTTTGGGCTGAAATAATCCAACCACAGGCTCTCTTCACTATCACCCCCTGATCTCCCTCTGCCTATTCTCTCTCCATCCACTGGGAGAATATATATATATATATTCCTTAAGGTTATGTTTTGCTCTTTACTTAGACAGCAGTATAATTACTGAGGTGCTAAGTAAGAATGGTAAATAGTCTGAGTGTCTTGCTGCAATTAGTTATAACTATGTTTAAGTAAAACTCACGAAATTACACAAGTCTTCATCACCATAACACCTAATTAGGTGGATATTACCAAACATGTTAGCTAACTTTATATTATATGAGATTGTAATGTTAATGTTTTCGTAGTTGGGAGAATGACAAATGTTGTCTTTCTTATGATATTTTAATACTGTTCTGGTGCATTCTAGAGTCCTGGTTTCCAACATGGGCTATACTGTTAGGGGGCAGCTTGCTATCAGTTTTAAAATCACAGGTTGCTTTAGAGAATACTATATATCTACAGTTCATCTAAAGTTCCTGGCACAATAATCTAATATTTAGGCAAGTGTGGCTTGGCTTTACCAGTAGTAGTGATGTGATTTTTGCTACACCTATTTCACACACTTTCAAAATCCTCAGATATTTAGGAGTGAAGGGTAAGGCAGAGGGCTCCTCGCACAGGAAATTTTAAGCAACCATTGTAGAAAGAATCAGTTGAAATAATGCACATGACTTTCATAGCAGAAGAAGGTGTCTTCAGATTTTGTTAACGCCACCTTGTCTTCCATACAATTCTTTTCTCCTTCAAGTACACAAGTATTCCATTGAGGGGGCTGCTCATTCTCTTATCAACAGAACACATACAGAAACACACACACTCTTGGAGCACACACAGAAACGCGTGGATACATGTATCTATGTGCACGCTCTCTCTCTCTCTCTCTCTCTCTCTCTCTCTCTCTCTCTCTCTCTCTCTCTCTCTCTCTCTCTCATGCTCATGCTCACATTCATAGGCAAACACTTTTCCTGGCAGTTGTCAGGGACAAACATGTAGCTGGGTGTACAATTTAGATACATGCTAAACTCTTGAGCAGCAAATGCAATGTGCTAATACTGGGCTGATGAGATAAAACAAAAGGTGAAGAGTGTCTCTCCATGAATCAAAGTCAAACCTCAGTCCTCATCTCTTCCATCCGTTTGCTTGGAATGATTTGTACTGGTATGTTTGCTTTACCACCTCTCTCTCTCTCTGCCCTCTTACACCCACCCCCCGAAACAGATGCAGCCTATTGATTAATGGGCCCAACTGTGCTTAAAAAGTCGAAAATGTCAGCAAGTGTCTTCTCCAGCAGTGACACTCTTCTCCCTGGCAGAACAATCATTCTAACTGAGGGGCAGGGCCGTGTGCCAAGTATGCCTCACAACGGGAGATCATGTGCCCACAACCCCACTGCAAGAGAGCAAATATGAATGCATCTACATGAGGACACACTAGGTGAGTAAGTGTGGGGTGTTGGGGGGCACTGCAGAAGTTTACAGTCAGAAGGGGTGTTTGTACAACTCAATGCAGGCTAATAATAGGCCATCATGTTGGACAAGTCCTTGCTGCCAAAGATCAAAGAGCTTAGAATTTAGGACTTTTTCCTGTGTAATCTAGGCCCATTCACTGACACTTCCAGAACAAGGCTTGAGGGCAATGCACATTGTGATGGGAATGGAATCGACTGTCTGGAGCCCAGTGCCCCTGAAATAACCTTCAGCTTTCAAAATGATTGATCAGAGGGAGGAGTGAGTGCACTTACACCCCGAACCTCACCCTAGTCTAATTAGGAGTTGAGGCTAAATGTGCAGACATGCACACAGTTCCGACACGAGACCCATGTCTATCCTAAAACCACTTTGTCACTACACCATTGTTCTCGGACTGATTCTTAGTGTGCTTAAATGTGGAAAAATGGCTTTGTTTTCGTGCAAGAGGCGAAAGACAGGTTTGTGTGGTTTCAGGACACTGCAGCAAGTCTGCGCCAAGGCCATTACCAGCAAAAAAATGCTAATGATCAGTTTTAATTGCACATTGCATTAGTTTGGATAGCTTGAGAAAATAGGTATACAAAGGGAGAATGGGGTCAACTGCCTATCATTCAGGAGACTGGGTTTACAGAGGACTTAAATAAAAGAATATGAGAGAATATTTTGTATTTCATATGAATTACCCCATCTTATGGTTGCACTATAAAAAATTAAAACTTAAAAAAATTAAAAATGATTTGTGGCTTGGGTGTACAAGTCTAAAAACTTTAATTGTATTTAAATGCATTTTATTTAGTTAAAAAGAAGTTAGTTTTTAGCTAGTTAGTTTTTAAAGATTTTTTGCACTTATCTTGTTCACAGAAATGGCTTTTTAAATAATCAGTTGAATGTACTGAAAAAGGGGCAAAAGGGGGGGGGGGGGGTCCATGAGTGTGTTCAGTTTTAGTGATTATATGTGTTATTTGACCTTGGTCATTGCTGGAGAGTCCTAGTTTCTAGCCAAAGCAACCAATAAGCCGACCAGGCAGAAGATGAGTATTTAGAGCATTGGAAGCTAAAGTCAAACACAGATAGGTTATCTACCCTACCCAGAGCACATGTCTGAGCAAATATTTCATTAACAAATTTTCATGGCAACTTGCTTATACAACACTGCACAACCGTTCTCTTTTTATCCCTACTATCCTATCTCTCTCTCTCTCTCAGGCATGGTAAGTAGTCTGCTGGTGCCACATGGCTTAGTGGCCATGTAACACAGTGTAAGCATAGGTCAACAAACTGTCTCTTGGGATGGGTTGGGGCAGACAGAGAGAGAGTCAGGCACAGAGAGGACACACACCCTCCACATTCAACACTAATTGTGTAGAACCTGATTCAGTGCCAGCTTTATACTGCACTAAAAGGATACCTAAAATGGTACCATCTTAAATGTAGATCTCACATATATATTCACAGATATATTTCTCATTATAAGACTGTAAGATTATTCAACCTATTTCTAAACACATTACTTACTTACAGTATAATCACATAACTACTTTCTGCTGTCAAATGTACTTTCTTCTGTGGCTAATCATTTTGTTTTTACAAACAGTAGAGAAAAATGGCAGTTAAAATGTCTGACAGCTGTTGAAGTCACTAGATATAAGTAAAATGTTTGGAAATTGGTCTTATATTGTGTCTTATGTTTTTGTTGAAACATGAAAGTACACATCCTGTACTGTGAAAACAATTCAGCACATTTTAATACACAATTACTGTTTATTTAAGTCAAAGGTCAGGAAAAGCACAGAAAACAATGACATTTTGAAAGAAAAAAATTGTTACTGTAAAAGACCCTTGGTGTGACATTACTACAATTCTTACTACAACTCTTCTTCACTGACAAGAAGTTAATGAGCAATTGTAGTTGCATACAAGCAACATGATGTACGTTTCTTTTTTTAAAAATACCACTGGATTAGGCAACTGAAATTTCATTGTGTCAAAGATGTAGTGACAATAAAGTATCTATCTATCTATGTGTCACGTCAAAACAAATGCTTCTTTAAGATTTATTTATATGCAAAACACTTCACATTTTAATTGTGTGAATTCAAAGCACATTTTTTTTCAGTGTAGCAAGCGACATTGACATGATCACATTTTAACAAGAATGAATCCAACCATACATCAATGCTACTACAACACTAAGAGCAGAGCTTTCAATATCATCTTAAAATTAAGTTTGAAAAAAAAAAATCAGTCACTCGTAAAAACACTGTTAAAAATAAAGATGTTTTTCTCTTTTTTTTTGGAAAATGAGATGTGTGAGCATAAAGAATCTTTTGAAAATTTAAGTGTTCCTAAATGTAAAACTTCTCCATAATGTAAAGGTTCTGTGCTTATTAGCAGTTTGTCCTAGGACTGTATATCTAAGCCAAGAATCTTCATTTCTAAGAGTCTACAGAAGATGCCTTCTTCGGGAGATAGACTTAATTGTCTGCCACTGTGAGTTCAAATGGACAGCTAACATCAGAGTGAAAAGCTGCGTATGGGAGACGAAGGGAAAGCAAGAGGAACAGAGCATTTTCCAGTCAGATTCTAGGAACACACCAATGAACATCAGTCTTAACAGGTCTGGTGATATTAATAGCTACTGTCTATTTGCTGTCCTGTTTATTTTAATGTGGTCCTTCTCTCAGTCTTCAATAATAAGGAAAAGGAATGATTGTTGTTGACGGTGGACAGGAGTAAATGGGCCAGCGTTTTCTATTCTGCACTCTTGCCTAAGGCTACTATTGTCTTCAATGCAGCAGTTTTAAACATGTCAAGAATACTGATGTTTAAAATGGCATTCTGTGCAAGGAAAAGAAAAACAAAGCATGACCTATTAATGTCTTAATAGATTAAACAAGCTTGTCAGGTTTGTCTAGGACAAAAACCTGCACTCTTTGCAAATATCTTTCTATCATACAGCTTTGGTTGATTCCCTGTGCTGCTTGTTTCACATTGGATAAAATACCCTTTGTTATACGCTTTGTAAACCCTATATGCTTATGTCATATTTTTACACTATTTAAATTTTGTATTGCTTATTTTTGAATTGACTCTTCGTCACAAGTAGTAGCCTATTTATTTATTGCTCTCTTCTCAGAGAAAAACAGAGTGAGAGAGAGAGGGAAAGAGAGAGAGAGAAAGAAAGAATGAGACATGCAGTAGTGAGGTAATCGACCCACTGCAGGATTCTTCTCCTCTAGCATATGGGAGACCACTAGTCCAAAAGGCTTCTCTGCAGGTCAGGTGGACATCTGCTCCTTGATGCTTGGAAGAAGCTGCTACGCCACACACGCGCACACACACATACATGCACACACACACATATATATATATATGTACACTATACGGACAAAAGTACTGGGACACCTGACCAATACACCAACAGGGACTTTAATGACATTGCATTCAAATACGTAGACTTTAATATGGAGTCGGTCTCCCCTTTGCAGCTATAACAGCTTCCACTCTTCTTGGAAGGATTTCCACAAGATTTTGGAGTGTTTCTTTGGGAATTTGTAACCGTTCATTCTCTAGAGCATTTATGAGGTCAGGCACTGATGTTGGACGAGAATGCCTGGCTTACAATCTCCATTCCAGTTCATCCCAAAGGTGTTTGATGGGGTTGAGGTCAGGGCTCTGTGCGGGCCAGTCAAGTTCT
>JBBPCZ010000001.1:39736225-39752962 GCA_037974445.1 Brycinus macrolepidotus | reverse complement strand
TTTTAGAAAAAAAGAAATCTTGATACATTTTACTGCTTTCTTGTTTGTTTGCATTTATTTTAATGTTTACTTGTGATTTTGTTGGCAGAAAGAAACCCACTGCTGAAATAAATGGTTTCAAACAGTTTGCGTAGGTGCCTAAGACTTTTGCACAGTACTGTATATATATGTTATGAAAAATTATCTTAATGAAAAATTAGGCATCCTGTAGAATAAAACTCTCATTTTAATGTTATTTCATTATAGTAATTATTGCCACTAATTATTAGTTATCTAATTTTTTTAATTTATCAAAATCTGTAAAATGTAACAGACTTCAGAGGAACTGGACTGCAAAAATCACTGCACCGACAGTATGGTCATTATCTGTGTGTGTGTGTGTGTGTGTGTGTGTTCCACAAAGGACGTGTTCCAGGCTCATGGTTATCCTACAGGATGACAGCTGGTGAGGAACCAGGTCCTCCAATGAGGAAACCAATGACATGCAAAAGGTGAAAAGGTCTCAGTTTCCTCCGTTTGCCTTTTCCTCCCCCGCTACACCCGTCTTATGAGCAGCATTTTTCTTCACCATGTCTTGTGCAAAAGGTCATTAAAAGGGGATATGCTGAGTACAAAAATATAGAAAAAATCATTTCTGTCATTTTCAGTTCTGTCTGCCTACCTTCCACTGAAAAACAGTTCTACCCGAGATGCAAAAAATGCAAGAAAGAACATTAACAATACAGAAGATGTATGCTTATTGTCCTTGTGCCCTAAATATTAATTTAAACCGTCTTAAACTGATCCCCATGAAGTACATCAGTTTAAAAATGTTGATATTTTCACACTTACCCATGCTCTTAATCTCTTTTCATGGGCATGTTTTTGTTTCTTTTTTCCTCAGATCATCCTTTACAGACATAAAGCATGTTGATGTCCAAACACTGTTTTGTCACATTTCAGTCTGTGATCGACTTAATTACCACAAATGTAAACAAAAGAACAGCAAAAAAAACAGCCTCTTCATGCAAGTGCTGAAGACAGATAGAGACTCCTCATACACTGTGGTATTAATTTCAACAGTCAAGGGAGAAGAGCTTGTCTGCAGCACACAAACTTGATATGGATGGCTGAAGCGATCAAAAGCCGTCTGTGCTAAGATGGTTGTTGCCCTTCTTGGCCAAGAACCTTCCCCATGCATGTAGTTTCTTCTGATGCTGTGAAAAGTGGCAAGAAACAATACTTAGTTTCTTGCAGTGGGGTCTATGTAAAGAAAAGAAGAAAGAAGTTAGATAACCAGAGAGCAGGAGAAAGGCAGGGAAAGTGTGTGTGTATGTGCACTGTAAAAAATTAGGTCTTCTTAAATTATTTGATCGCTTGTCAAAATCCTTACAAAATGCACAGGAGGAGCCACAGGGCACAATATTGGCTTGCCCTCAGTAAGTCTAGTTCAGCTAACTAGTTGAGAGGTCATATATGGCACTTCTGTCACATCTACATCTCACCAACTATCTAATAAATCAAACATCTTGCTGGTCTGTGTGCAATTTTACCTTGAGAGTTTGTGTTAAGGGTCTGCACAGGGAAAAGAATATTCCATATGACATGAAACACGAATCATTTTCTGTCTCTTTCTAATGCTACTCACAAGCTCACTTTCCTCATGTTAGCAAACATGACCACCTGCTAAGCTGTATTCAATATAAAAATGAAAACCACAAAACAACAATGCAATATGGACACAATAGCAACCCCAGAGTTACGCCAAAGGAGCCTCTTTGCTCAAACCCTCTTTTTTATACAGCTTCACTGAAAGAAAGGGAAAGTCCATTAGGGACACACTGATAAGACAATATTTACTCAGGAGGAACAGGTTCAGAGAGACCACCTGCTGTAACCTTGGTCTTAAGGTGAAGGACATTGCCACTGGTGGTGTTTTCATTTGCCACTTGGTTTGTTGAGCTACTACATTCAAATGATCAACAAGGAAAATAACAAATTTACACATGTCACACAACCTTACTGTGCAAAATGTTTTGATGTTGGTATTCCTCCTAGGTTTGAAGTGCTTTAGTATTGATTAAAGCTAAAACTTGATCTCAGTTCTTGATGTAACCTATTCAGATCCAACACTTTTTATCATTTCCAGCAGACTCTCATTCCAATAGATTCCCTTTACACTACGCATATACAATCTGATCTAAGGGGTCTGATTTAGGTAGAGATTCAAAAGCAAAATATTCCCTTCCAAAATAAACAAAAAAACTGTGAAAAAGAATAAATCTTGCAGAACAAACTGTGCAATTCAGTCCAGAAATCAAATCACTGATATCAGTTCTATTTATATTTGGGATGTAGGCTGTTATCACAGTCATAACATTTAAACGTTGTTGCATCACCCACTGTAGAAATCTGTATGGGACTTAAAAGAAAGCAAGAACTCATCAGTTTTCCTCTTTAACCACATGTCAAAACTGTGTTGCAAGATTTTTGTTTTAATTGATGATAATTGATAGTCTGACTGAACTGGGCCTTTCATCGCCAGATTTACTTAGCTGAACTGGCTTTGCTAAAGCACCTTTTAGCTGTGCAAACAGCTCTTTCAGTGGATGTGACATCTTACAAAATAGGGCTAGTACACTACTATAGGAGTCAGCTGTCATATAAGATGCATGGGCAAAGCAGTAATTCTCAGGACTCTAAAAGCTCCAAGGGCGCTGCATCTCTGTGCAGATGTGCTCTTTCTTCCTCATTACCCCTCAGTGCTCCAGTGGAGCCCTGACTCGGCCAGCTACAACAGGCATGATTTCCCCCATCCTATCTGTGTGTGTTTGTGTGTTTGTGCTTGTGTCTTATCCATGTTTGTTCCTGGAACAATTCCAAAAGGGGGTTCCATCATCCTGACAGCCAAACAAGCATAAGAAAAGAGCAGTATTTTTCTGCCTGGATGAATTCGACCTTTGGTTTTTCTTGTGCAAGCAAGAGTAGTGAGCAGGTCCCTAGAGTCAAGGTGATCATATCTCTTTCTTTCTTTTTCTCCCTCTTTCGCTGCCAATTCTGCTCATGTCGCCCATGTTTACTTAGCTTCCCCTCCTGTCTTTCTCACTGGACTTTACTGCCAGGGCATAGGTTGCTTTCTCTCAAAATCAAAAAGTGGCTAAAAAGGTTAATGCACTCAACTGAGGATACACAACAGCTGTTAGCGCTCTCATATTTAATACCACACATATCCAGAAAAAATTAGAAACTGTAAGGTGTGGGTGTAGCCTATGGTAATCATATCTGCTTTGTATCTTAAGCAGAGATAAAAGCAGAGGATCAGCAGAGAATGATGGGTTGAGAGACTTGCCCTATTTTTGTATTTGTCATATTACACTAAAAAGAAAGTAGCACTAAAAACTAGTGGTATTAAAGAAAATAATGAAGAGAAGCATCTAACTGCTGTCTTACATTTGCTGTAGCAAGCCTCAGTATTTCAATATCTCATATATTTTCTCCACATTCTCACTACATTCAAACCTAAAATGTAGCGTAGGATGGAGTTGTTTTTCTAGTGAAGGAGAGGTGGAAAACAGCACTTGGATGCAGCTGTGTGCCACTACAGCACCTGCCCTTGACCCTCAAATCTGAATGAATAAAAGAGAGCTTTCATATGATTCCAAACAGGAACTTTTAGGAAGGAAATAAAGGGGATGAAAAATAGTTAATGTGTAATATTTTAGGATTAATAATTTTATTCTGTTCTAGAGTTTTATGATTCCTACATAAACATTGAGGTGCCTTGCAGATTTTGCCTGGTATATTGTACACTGTAAATTGTGTTTTTAATCACAATTGAAAAGTCACTGCAAGAGGATGCTAAAATTGCAATGAATTTTCTAAATAAATAAATAAATTCATTTTCTTGTTATGAGTTGAACAGTGAAAAAAGATAGCAAGCAGTTGTGGAACAACTGGAATATTACTCTAGCATTAATATCTCATTTTATTTCATGAGTGTCAGTCGACTGGGATTCACAGGCCTTTTTAAAAAGGTTTTTACAGGGTCTAATTTGCACATTATACTGGATCCCCCAGATCAAGCAAAAGATCTGTCTCTGTTACCCACTAGTAGTCTCAACTGCATGTTGAGACTGAATGAATGACATTAAAAATATATGCAATGGAGGACCAATATTGCAAGGTCAGACATAGTGAGGAGCAAACTAGCCCATGATTGTGTCAGTATGCCAATAGATTTTTTTTCTGCATATGTCTCACAAGTCTTTGTTTAGAATGGGGGATGCAATTCAATAACAGCTGTTATGTGAAAAGGACACGCAATCTCATGCAGTAAGAAGGAAGACGAACTTTAGCAAAGCATGTCTGAGGAGCTTAGAACAAAAGGAAAAAGTAACTAAAATTTCAACTGTAGTACTCATACTGTTTATAGAAAACACACATGACCAAAATAGACAAATGCTATCCTCATACAAATGCGAATAGTAAGTCAATAAATCTTAATAACAGCTAAAGAATAGAAACATTACAGTTTACCACTTTATTAAACATTTTTAAAGGTTTGTGGATCGTTAATACAAATCAGACCAATTTTAATTGGAACTTGAAAATTGGCTGACCCTCCCTATGGGGACTGAAACAGCAGTGAAAAATGCGATCTGCCAGTGAAGAAAGGTGAAAAGGTGGGTTGAGGGATCTGAGAGCTGTGACAGAAACTTTGGCAGCACATTTGATGCAGGTGGACACCACAAAGCCCCCATCACGTAACATCTATATATATGGATGATTTCAAACTTGACATTTTTAAAAAGACTTCCATTAACACATTTCTTTTTTTACCCCTTTATAACAAGGTCTGAAGTGTTTATAAGGATAAATTTAAAATCATTTTGATGAAATTTTAAACATTTTTAACATATTTTCCAAAACATGTCCTTAAAAATCTCAGAACAGTCTGAAAACATCAAGACCCATAAGAAAGCCAATACATTTTCACATTTTTAGAAACTGAATATTAACAGTCATTCTCAGTTACCTGAAATTCTGAAATAATACATATTTTTATTTGATTTACTAGATTCTATGCATGCATTCAAAAGCAAACTACTATTTTCAATTTCTTAAAGCAATATTAAATTGATACTTGTTGCGGTAATGATACGGAGGATTCGGAAATCACGTTGATGATTTTTGTAATGAAAATGAGTATACTAATACTGAGGCAAGGTTAAAAAAAACATCATAAAATTTAAGTAGGAAATAAATGAGAACATGAAATAAAAAAAGAAAATAGTGATACAATTTTGAGTTTTCTTGATAAACGTGTGTGCACATTCTATAGTAGGGACAGAACGGACATCACAGCACTTCACAGACATTACAAATGGATCACTGATTGTGTGTGAATGTGCATTTTTGTCAATGTGTGCATATGCAAGAACACTTTGTAACACGATTATTTACTTCCTATGTATTTAGTAATAATTCTTGCTGTAAACTGTCCGATCCCTCTTGTTGACTGTCTGCAATGAAAGTCATAAAGCAAAATATATGCAGTTAGTAAATACATTCAATTAATAATTCATAAGACAAGTATGTTAGTATATAGCGTGAAAGACAAAACAGAAGTTCTCTCTACTGCAACTGGTCTTAAATTGTAGTGGTAAATGCCAATGGTGTTGGGTGAATATGAGGAACATGTTTTGCTAACAATAGAGGAGTCGTGAGGACTAAGCACATTTTTGAACATAAATAGACCTTATTTAGGTATATTTCCACAGAAAAAATGTAATCTGTTTTTCTAACTGCGGAAAACTACCTGTATTGGTAATGATAATCAGTATTGTCGTGTACACATTCTGACAATATGTTTAACTTTTAACAGGAGAAATACAGAGAGATCTGCTGACCTGGTAGCCATCTTGAAGGTACTGGCAGATGAGTTGCTTCTCTCAAAATAAAACGTTATTTAGAATTCTAAGTGTGTGTTTTTAAGTCAAAATGTTATGGAGGATGAGAACATCAGTTATGGACACTTAATTTTTTCATTTTTATTATAACTGGATGTACATTTAATAATTTTTCTGTCATTTGAAAACCTCTTGTAACATACATTAATTTTGGGGGGAATATTTTCTTTTTGACCTGTCTAAATTACAACACAACATACATTCACACAGAGCTGGACGTACTCCGGTAATGAGAATTTCAGCAGAAAATGCAATAAAATACAAAAATAATTTATTCCTATGCTGAAATTACTGTTTGTGCAGAGTAGAGAGCACTGATATCTTTATTGTGATACTGTGTCATACAACTAAATTATCTGTTTTATATTTAAAATGTTTACCGTCATGATATTTCTAAGATTTCATGACAATCACCTATATAAATTAACTTTTCTTTTTAATTTATTACTTTAAGAAGTTCCTCCCTAAAAAAAAAAAAAAAAAACAGTTGTCCACTGTTTAGTGTTTAGTGAAAGCACTTGATATGTGGTGTTGGTAGAAGAATGGAATCGTTATACCCCAACCTTCAACATTCTTGGCCCTGAAACAAAATTCAGCATGTGATTTTCTGAAGACATCGCTCATGTGACCATGAAAAAGGGAACACTGTGCTGGACAATGACAGACATAGACGTCCCCCCTTTGTCTCTTATTCTTTCTCTTAATCTCGATTTCTCTTACTTTTTCCTTTTTTTTTCTTTTAGCCTTTTTTCATCCCAGCATACATGGTGAACAAAGCAAAACAAATAAGAAAGACTTGGTCAAGATGATTTGCACATTAAGCAGGAAACTTGGTGGCACAGGAGCATGTAACATCACAAAAGACAGGGATATAGAGGATGTGTTGCTAAGCACCCTGATTGCGTCAGCACTGCTAGCCAGTGTGTTTCCTTACAGGTGAACATTTAAATGGAGACTGACAGAAATATGTTTCCTGCTATTTAATGAAACAGCCAAACCCGCAGCAGCCCCAAGATCCTTTGCATCACTCCTCAGGTCAGTCAGTTTGTTTGAGGAAGGTGACATAGCATCTGGCCTCCCATTAAGTCCCCACTCCAGGGACTCCTCTATTTCAGTGTGTTGGGGCAGTTGGCAGAAACCTTAGTTCAGAAAAGGTTCAAGTTCTCCAAATTGTGCTTTGAAGGACACACATAAACTGCTTTTAAATGACTTTCAAAGAGGGAGTAATCAAATCACAAGTTTTTGGTCACATGAATCTATTTCAGTTATATATGCTGTAAGTTCCAGGCTGACCTACAAAATAAAGAGTCCATGGCTGAATAAGAAGAATAGTATTATCTTTAATCAGCCTCCTATTAGTCAACAGATTGTTCTGCCAGCGTTCTATGTGAGTAACTGTGAGAGTCTGGAAATGCTTGAATTGACATTGACATGCTAAATCTAAAACACTAAAATCCCATGCCTTTTTGTCTGTCCTTATGTAACTAAATGTAAAAAGGTAATGATGTGGCTATACACACTACATTTATTACAGCTCTGGGCCACAGTTGTTAGTATGGTTTACATTTTTATTTTTTTTTGGGGGGGGGGTTGTTGGCACCACAGCAAAGCGATGTGGAGCAGTGTAGGTTCGCGAACACAGGCTTGGGAAACCGTATGATGGACAGGGAGATGAGGAAACAACGCAGCTAAGCCAAACTCCCCTGATCAATGCAATTCTCATCAATCTCATATAGGCCAGCAGACTGTTCTTGGCCTTCGTCATCCTGTACAAGTCTGCCGCTTACTCACAGATCTACAAAAATATGGTTAGGACAAAATCGGCCATGATAAGTGGTGAGGGCATGTCCCCAGCATAAATTCCGTTTATGCTCAGGGCAGCTTGTGTGTGTGTGTCTGCTTGTGTGTTTGTGTGTGTGTGTGTCTGTGTGTGTGTATGACAGAGAGAGAGAGAGAGCATTTCAGATTCATTGATTTAAATACAGTAATTTTCTTTTCTTCATTTTCTCATTCATGCTGAAATAAGTAGTGTCGATATGCTCGTGGTAGGAAGAAGAGTCTGTGGGTCATTATGAACCAAAGTGTTCATATCCTACTGATGCAATGACAATGGAGTGGCCATTGTCTACTGTTAACTTTTTCATATGAATAGGAACATTCAGTGGAAATCCTAAGGCTTTCTATTTCTATTGGGAACTAGTGACAGAGAGTGACAATTTAGCTGAAAAGAAAAAATCATTAAACATCAATCAATTAGTTGAACAGCTAACATGTTACCCTTATATAAGCATGAGACAAATTGTTTGTATAAAATGTGTTAGTGCTTCAAAGTGTTTCAAATAGAACTTCTCTAATTTTTTTGTTTTGTTTTGTTTTTTTCTCATTTAGAGAAAATTGTTCTTTTCAATTTTGTCATTTTATTTCATTCGTTCCTTAAATTTATCACAAACTAGCTCATTCAAAGCTCACTGAAACAAGCTGAGAAATTCTGTCAAAAGTGTGGCAAGTAAATAGTTAAACAGTGAGACTTCACCATCTAAAAATATTGCCTTGTTTGTATGCAGTTTACTTAATGGCCTCCTGAAGTAATTCTTCCCAAAGTAAGGCTGCTGAAAGGTCTTATGGCACGGGAAGTCCATAATGACCACTAACTGCTATTTATCCAGGATGTTCCACACTGACCGACAATGTCCTTGCTGTGGAAGCTCCTTGCGTGTTTGCCCCAGGATGAGGGTGAGAGAGGGAGGCACAAGAATGGAAAAGAACATGCCAAGGTCAGAGTATGTGTGATATTCTGTGATGGTGTTTCTTATAAAAAAAAACAAAAGGAAAAGCAAAAAAAAATCTTCACATATTACTCTGAATTAGTATAGTTTCTTTTAAACTTTGGAAGCTTAGAAAGTATTAGAACCTGATGGTATGTTGGTTGTGTTGGATGATGATGATGGCTACTTAGATTTACAGCACAAAAAAGTGAAGTTTGGAAGGTATCATGACATCTCTCTCTTTTTCTCTCTCTCTCTCCTTCTCTTTCTTGCCTCTCTCTCTCTCTCTCTCTCTCTCTCTCTCTCTCTCTCTCTCTCTTCCTCTCCCTCCCCCCACTCCACCCTGAACTGGCAACTACATAAGTATTGCTTTTAACAGCACTGAATAAATCTATTTTGAGGCATTTGCCTGGATGTTATTGAGACCATTCACAGTTTTCTGTTTGATGTCCCCTTCAGCCCTTACATCAAACAATCAGCTACTAAAATCTCACCAGGCATTGACCAAGCCTGAAAAGTTTGTTTCATTTTTCTGGGGCATTTGAGTGCTAAACATGTTTAAAGAGAGTCGAACAATGCTGCTTCCCAGGAGGCATTTTAAGGCTAAACGAGGTTAAAAGAAAGTTTTTGTTGTGCCCGACAGTGTTGGTTTCTGTCACAATACATGACTCTCCCTTTATGTTTATGTGTTCTCTATTGTAAGACAACTTTCTTCCTTCTTTTTATATTTTTGCTACTCAGATCTAAAAGGCTGTTATGTGGCAGGCATATCAAGGAACTTCCAAAGCCACTGTTCAGAAATATAACCTTGCCAAAGTCTACCCTCCACTCAAAACACACACACACACACACACACACACACAAAGACGGCTCTATCTTTGTATACTGAGTCAAATTAATGGCAAAATGTTGGCACTTTTCACAGGACAGTGACCAGGAAGCCGGCTGTGTCCTATAGCCCTCTCCGTGTGATTGACACTTGAAACGTGTGCGCGGACGGAGCCAGGGGCACTGCTCTACGCTTGAAGTCTCTGCTGGGGATAACAACTGGTGACATCTGCAGAAGGGGCCGACAAAAAGGCAGTTGAAAGCCATGTTTGTTGCCTTGGCCTGCTCAGATCTTCCTGCTTTTATCGAGCCTCCTCCTTCCCCCCACTCCGCTTTAATATTATGATTCAGCACCTGGCTCTTTTGAACCTTGCTTGAAAACTTCAAACGAGGGGGGTGGCATTAAGCAACATGAAATAGGTGTAGAGGTGGGTGGGTGGGGGGAAGTGCTGACTGTGAGTGCTGGCAGAACAGGCCATGAGATAAAGGAGACGGAGAGGGGCGGATGGCAGAGGAATGGGCCAGCGGTTTGATTTGCTATTACCTTCTGAAGAAGAATCTGTTTTATCCAGTACAGTTACCAGCCACTTCTACTCCACTTGTCATCTTTTGAAACCAAGTCTATGAGATTCTATTAAAACTAAGTTAACAACAACACTCACAAACATTTTTGGTCAATCTAGATTAAACACAGACATATGAAACACCAGAAAACAAATCAAAAATTCACATTCTGACTTTTATTACACCTGCAAAGATACACTATTTACATAACAATTGCAACATTTTAGATCAAATGTGTCTGAGAGTGTTATCTGTTGATGTCTTTTTCTGACAGACCAGCTTTTCTATTGATCAGTTAGATCTATAAATGAGTACAGTTTTAAGGTATTTTTAGATGCACACAGGATTAGTGTTATTTACTTACTCACCTCATTTTACAATAGCACTACCATAAACTACGTTAAATGAGAACATATATTGTATTTACAAGTATGTATAACATATATACTGTATATATGTTATACATATATACCATACATATGTTATACATATATACCATACATATGTTATACATATATAACGTATATATGTATAGCATATGTACGGTATATATTAATCTTAAAGTTTTATTGTTTTAATTAAATATTATTTAAAATCCCTTTTCTGTTCTACTGCTGTACCTTGTTTATAGACCTGCTCTGACTGTAGCATCAGGAACTGACCATAAAGGCCCTATATAACATTGAGTCAAGGACGCTTAATGGATACTAAAGCACAAACAAGAGCGCTCGAAGCATGCCAGAGCAGACCTAACCCGGGGCACAGACATCAAAATGCAGGTTGGAGATTTGACATTCCTGCAGGCACTAAATGCCTCACCAGTGATTTGGAAAAAGGGGGATAGAAGAAAGGAAAAGTCAATATCCCCCTCCTGTTTCTAAATGCTATCCGTCAGATGTGCAAGGGGTAATGCAGATCTGATTCTGTTGTGACAAAAGGGTCGCTCCAAAGACGGCTTTAAATCTCTCCCTCTCTCTCTCTCTCTCTCTCTCTCTCTCTCATTTCCTTTGTCATACCCTCCCTCCTTCCCTTTTCTATGGTGTATGTACTATTCGAGCGCTGTGATGATAATAACGGCAGTCGGAAAGATTATCACAGCTGGCCGCTCCTGAACTTCAAGGTTAAAGGAGCATTGCAATTGTGGCTTTGTGTTTACCAAAGAAAGGCTAATGATGAATTAATTACCTGTAGACTGCGTCCACTCTCCCTGCCCCCATCTGAGGACCTTCCACACACTAGAAGAATGCTTTCCATCAGAAAGAAATGTGTGGCACTTGTGTTGTATAGATATGTATAATCTGTGGCCTTTTATGAATATACATGCAGTGAATTTTAATGTGTAGGAATGATGATGCTTTTAACTTTTTTATTTTTCATTAAAAGTCTTTGTCACTTTACTGCAGTATCAGAAGTTTGACTTGGCGTAGTGGTTTGATTAATCGGTTTATTGCTAATGCAATAACTGGGGAGTTTATTTTTTGGGATTATTTCTGTGGTTAGACATAAATTATGCCCCATGTAAATTACGAATACTGAAGAAAAGAGTAGAGAACAGGAAAGAGGTGATCAGGCAAATATCACTACTTTCGGTCCTGTTAATTAAAAATGCAATGAACTTTAGCTAATGCTACCTTGGCAGAAGGCAGGGTTCATAGTTGCTTTTATTCACAAAAGTAGTCTTTCTATATCCTGACACTCAAGAGCACTCATATAAACATAACATTTAGAAGAATTTCTAGAAAATGCAGTACTACTATTTCTAAATCACTATTCAAATGTAAACTAATTTGCTATCACACATACACGCACACATACACATGTACAACAGCTGGTGGCCTAGTGATTAGGGCGTAGCCTCCGCTATCAGAAAGTCATGGGTTCGAATCCTAAGACTGCTAGCGGCACCACTGAGGTACCATTGAGCAAGGTACTGTCCCCACACACTGCTCCCTGGGTGCTGTGTTCCTGGCTGCCCGCTGCTTCACTTGGGTGAATGGGTTAAATGCAGAGAAGAATTTTGTGCTGTTCACACTGTGTCCTGTGGTGTGTTCACATATGGCAAAAAGGTCACTTTACGCTTTCCACAACAATTAGCCACAACATTAAAATCACTGATGGGTGAAGTGAATAACACTGATTATCTTGTCACAGTGGCACCTGTCAAGGAGTGGGATATATTAGGCAGCAAGTAAATCAGGTTTTTTGAAGTTGATGTGTTGGAAGCAGGTAACATAGGCAAGAATAAGTAACTTTGACAAGGGCCAAACTTTGATGGCTAGATGACTGGGTTAAAACATTTCCAAAATGTGGGGTGTTCCCAGTATGCCGTGGGTAGTACCAACCAAAAGTGGTCCAAGGAAGGGCAACTGGTGAACTGGCACAAGGCCATGAAGGCTCAAAGCGCATTAAAGCACAAGGGGAACGAAGGTTAGCGTATCTGGTCCAATCCCACAGAAGAGCTATAATGTAGCACAGACTGCTAAAAGAGCCTACAATTGGCATGTGACCATTGAGAAATAAAAGAAGGTAGCCTGGTCTGATAAATCACATTTTCTTTTACATAATGTCGATGGCCAGTCACTTACCTGAGGAAAGGATGGCACCAGGAACCTCTTTGTTAGATGTGAAATATACACTATGCATGAGCCTGTATTTTAATTCCTACGTAGGGAGTGCACTATGTTGAGAGTAGGGTGCCATTTAAACCACTGCCTTGGTATGTTGCTCAGAGTTTAGTTACGTATTAATGTGATAGTTCAGGCCTTTTCCAGTATTCCAAAATTAATGACGCTGGCCCGTATTGGACCAATACTGATTCTGAGTACTTGAGATTGCTGACTTTCATTTATAGAACATATAGTTAAAGCATAAAGAGATACAATGTTCTAATTGTGTAAAAGGGTGAAGATCAAAAAGAGAAACTCATCTTTTCCTATTGAGAAAGGACTGACATTTTTCTAAGGTTCATCTCTCTCTCCCTCCCTCTCTCTCTCTCTCTTTCTCTCTCTACCACTCACTGTCAGTGCAGCCATAGGCCACTGCTAACCTTCATTTACCTTTGCCTTGAGGGACTCAGAAATGTAGCAAACTAGACTTTTCCAAAAAAAAAAAAGGTTCAGGGATACATTTAACTTTTGGGTTCAGCAGCACCTGCTGGTTCTGTTGAAAACATCAGATTTGCACGGGTCTTTGTTCCGAGAACTTCATGCTGGTTACTAACTGGGAAACTGAGTATATAAGGAAATAAAGTTAAAATGAAATTGATTCAAAGTGGACATGATTCAGTAAATAAAACGTAAGACAGAAAGGACAAATAATGTAAAATAAATGAAAATTGTGAAAAGTTAATTACAGATTGTTTCATTTAATTTAAATGTATTTTCTACACTTTTCCTTTGAGGTGGCAGGTATGTCCTTGGAATTCTTGTTCTTACAAGAGAAGTCACTCTAGCACTGCAGCTTTCAAAAACAAAACAGATTGCTTTGAAAAATAAGTTTTGTATGGGCCCATTTCTCAAGTGCCAGAAGTAAACAAAATGTTTTGTGCCATAGTCTTGGAGAGATTTATCTATCTATCTATGTATTTATTTATTCATTTATTTATTGTTTCTGTTTTCTGGTGAAGTGCGCTGCTTTCTTCAGGTTTCTTAAAACAATGTTAAATTATTCTAATGTGCTTACCACATTACACAAGACAGAAAGAATGAAACAAAAAATGTAATATATTTCTAGACACATTGCAGTTGGGAACACCACTTTTTCATTTGTGTATCACTCCTTGTGCTCACAGTTTAGTTACATATTAAAGTGATAGTTTGGGCTTTTTCCGGTATCAGTCATTTTGGCCTGTATCGGACTGATACCAGTACTGAGTATCTGGTCAGCACAACCCTAATATATGTAAATATGTGACACAAACCCAGTTACCACATCGCAGCACCTTTAGATATGAAACACAAACTGTCTGTGCAATTTTGTCAAAAGACAAGACAATTCAGTATTGATGAAAGTGGGAAACAGTACCTTCTAGTTATTATGAAGGAACATAACCTGAGATTCTTAGAGGACTTCTTTCATCCAAGCTACAGATTGTTCTCTTCTTCATTGCTCTCCTGACAACAAATGGAATATTTAAAGGTCATAAACTAGGATTTGTGAACTGTCATAATGTGAGGAGTTTACTTATATATTTCCTGCTAAATTTTTATATATATTTTATTTACTTTCTGAGTTTAAATATATTGCAAAACAGTAAAACAAAATTAAAATGTCTTAAAATTTTTCCTCAGGCCACTTTTTCTTATGTTATGTTTCTGACCTCCCCCAAACATCCGTCAGGTTTTCCCAGTACACGATGTAATTTGTCTAGAGGTGCTCAACTGTATGTTAATCTACTGGAGTCTATGCTTCATACGAAGTTTTTGGTCTCTCAAAATAAAGATAAAAGAGGTTAAAAAAGACATTACTTTAGCTTGAAAGCTGTGCTGGGGATTCACTTCCTGGACCAGTGTTATTTTGTATGAAGAGATCAAGTCAAACGTTTCTATCATTACCAGGTAGTCCAAGTTAATTGTTTGGTTTACACAGCCTGGCTAACATACCATTAGGGACTATGTGGACGTTGTAACTAGAGCATTAATAAATTTAAAATGTGCCTATTAGGATGACAGCTTTGGAGGTGCAAAGGAATAACAGTTATGACTTGGCAGAGGCCAATCTCGCCCCATCTGCTGAGACTTTGCATATATTTTCAGCTTCCTGAGCAATGATTAAGGCTGTCAGAACCTCTTTAACCTTCTAACTGCTGGTCCCAACTGGCCCTAATTAGAGATTAATGATTTCTAAAGACACAGACTGTGATAGAAACTGCATCTGCAGTTTGTGTACAAATTAGGCACCAATTACATCAAGCATCCACCACACTGTTGATGCATAGACAAAATATCTCACATTAAAAAGCAACAAAGTAAATAGGCATCTTATTTAGTCAAGAGAGTTAGTATCCCTATCCCAAACTTCTCCAGGACAGACAGACAGACAGACAGACACACACACACACACACACACACACACACACACACGTACCTTCACCACTCATGTGGATTATTCAAATCAAATCAAGACCCTCTCCATCAGTGGAACTTTGAACACAGAGTTTAGAAGTAATCTACAATTTTACAGGTCTTTTTTTGGATGATTACAAAACTCACCAAATTAAGCTTTGTAAAACTATTTGGTCTTGATTTCAGATTTCATTCCAAAAGCACAGCCTAGCAATCAGCCAATTTATCTCTGCAAACCTTCATCACTCATCGGGAGTGAGAAAGCAATGTTAGTGTTCATGATATTCAAGAAAAATGTTTTTATCAAAATTGCTTTTTTAAATTTTCCACTATGATATCTGTCATTCCTTCAGTGAAGCTGAAATTTAGATTATCTATAAAATATTTAGAGTGCATTTGCCTCCTTTTTGTGTTGGGGCTAAAATATTGGCTGCGTGTGGCTCTTTGAGGCCATCTGGAGAGCTGGCTCACGTGGGAGAAATCCAGCAAGGCTCTCTCTTGTGAGTAGCCCAGTCTGCCCAGATGACAGTGACCCCAGAGATTCCATGTCGCACTGCATGGTGGGATCAGACAACTCACAGGGATACGAGGAGAAACAAAGAGGCCCCCAGTTCTCGCCAGATCAATCCTACCACATCAAAGAGCTTGACAAAAACACAACACATATCAAAAAGTACAGCACAAACAGGTTAGTTGGCTAATGCTTGTTGAGAGCTTTGACCTTACATTAATATTTAGAAGTGTGTGTGTGTGTGTGTGTGTGTGTGTATGGTATTGTGAGACAAGATAAGATTAGGTAAGATGAGCTAAGATAACCCTTTATTAGTCCCATGGGTGGGAAATTAGTATTAATTAAAGATTACTATAAGAGAATAAGAGAATGTGGTTAACATAGGAGTAGAAATATAAAAGATTGTAGTTAAATTCATTGCTCATTTTTCTTTGTGTAACTGTCGTTTCTTCTGCTTATAAGTCATTCTGCTACTTCCTTATCATTAGCCTGAGAAAAATCTTGCGTGGCACATCTTTCCAGCAATGATTAGTTGTGGTTCTATGAACTTTCCTACAGTATATTGTAGAACCAATTATATTGACAGGGAGGTTTAAGGTCTTTGCTGTGGCTTTGTGGCTTTTTCCATTCTGTTGTAATTTAATGTGATACCAAGTGTAATTTGCACAATAACATTTTTATGTCAAGTGAAGTAAGTTTATTGTCATTTCAGGCATATACACACAACACAATGAAAGGAAACAGTGTTTCTCCAGCACCACGGTGTAACACAAGAACAAAAGCAGAACACTACAAGACTACAGAAGTGTGGACAGGACAAAATACACAAGACTGCAAAGAGAAAGAGAGTGCAAAAAGAAACTAAAGAGCAACAAAACAACAGGAAAAGACAGTTAGTGCAGACAACAAGTACAGCACTAATTGAATAAATATTGTGACAGATACTCTATTCTAGCAGCTGAGTGTGCAAAAATGCAATGTGTACGTTTACGTTTACGTTTACGTTTACGTTTACGGCATTTAGCAGACGCTCTTATCCAGAGCGACGTACATCAGTG
>JBBPCZ010000001.1:39679007-39706510 GCA_037974445.1 Brycinus macrolepidotus | reverse complement strand
TATATATATATATATTTATGGCTTGTATTTACCTCCATCTTTCAAATACAGTCAAGTAAAAATAGCAACCAGTATATTCATATGTTGTTTATTTGATGTTCTTGATGTTACTTTCATTCGATCATTGAAGTTTTGTAATTTATTATTACTGTTCACATGCAGAAATTTAGCATGTAGCACTTTTGTGACTGTGATTTGTGTACATACTTAAGTAAAGTAAAGTGGCCCTTATAGTCATGGATGAACACACCACAGCACAGTGTGAACATTGTGAGATTTTTTCTCTGCTTTTCTCTGAGTGAAGCAGTGGGCAGCCAGCAATGCAGCGCTCAGGGAGCAGTGTACCTTGCTCAAGGGTACCTCAGTGGTGCGACTGGCAGTTCTGGGAACTAACAACCTTCCAATAACAGGGGCAACTTCCTAACCACCAGACCACTAGCTGCCCCAACTAGAGGTAGTCTGTAAAAGTAAATCCACTTCACAACCTAATGTTCACACAGCAAAAGTGTCTACTTACAGCAGAAGTGTGCACCACTGATCATCACTCAGCATCAACATCCAAGACATGTGTTATCCAGTGACATTAAAAACTAGTTGATTTCCTTTCTTCATTGTTTGCTGATTTTGCATCTGAACTGATAGGATGACAACTTCGAATAAATGCCCATTTTAAGTGCATATTTCTAAGATGAGAGTACAACTGGGCTTATTGAAACTCACCTGTTTTAAGGTGAGATTTCTCAAGAGATACTTCAGTAGCCTACTACCTGTAAATACAGACAACTACTTTGGCTGTCATCTTTGTAATTTTTAGCAATAGCATATTCAATATATGGATATAGCATTCATGTTGACATGTATATAATGTTTACTTTATAGGTGTATTGTATTTCCTGTAAGGTTATTTAGGGAAGCATAAAAAGTATTAATAGGGGTATTGATTGCAAGTATTAGATATCAATCGTGGTTATATTTTGTAAAACACTGTTTAACCCACCACCCAAAAAAATACAATGCACACTGTTTAACCCATCACCCAAAAAAATACAATGCACGTCACTGTACAATCTTACAATCTTATCACATAATCAGCAGCACTAGTCAATGCTGACAGTATTTGTCATTAATAGGTTTTACAATTTTATAATTGTATAATGCAGTTCTATAACGTATAGATAGATCTTCGGCATGCTTGCAACTAACAAATTAAACTTTAGGAATATAATCATGTTTGTCTTAAAAATCTTGCTGTGTTACAAGGCTCAATAACCTCAGCAAAGTGAAACATTCTGCCAAGTGACTAAGCAGAATGAAGCTCACACAAGTGGACCTTTCAATAACTAAGCACAGTGCAATATCTTGACAAGTGCAGGGCAAGTTTTATGCAGTGGTTGTCACATTCCAGTAGTAAAAATCCATTTGTTAATCCATATAATGCTTGTGAATGTACAATAATTAATAAATAATGCGATTATGTTACATTTCCATTTTATCTAAGTTTATATTAAGATATGGCACTTACATTAATAGATGGAGAGATGATAACTCTTTCAGTACTTCCGACAAGTGGCAGTACAGCAAGTTCAAGAAAGGAACACATTTGGTTAAATATATTTGTGTTTTAGTTTATTATATTAATATTATTTTATGTCAGTGAATTCGCAGTGAAACTCCTTGAGTACTGCTTTGTTTTCCTTCTTCCCTGTACTGCATTCATATTAAAATAATATCACAAAGTGCTGTTGTTGTTGTTGTTGTAGTTGTTGCTGTTGTTGTTGTTGTTGTTCTCCTTCTTCTTCTTCTTCTTCTTCTTCTTCTTCTGTCTGCTTCTTACAAATACCAACATGAATAATAGCGCCTTTCAGTTTGCGCAAAATTCGTGACTGCAGTGTATTTAGTTCTGGTGTGATACATTCTAACTAGCCAAACAGTGAAGTCTGCTGAAAACTGGCGTAGAGAAGCTAAAACTGATGCCGTTAAGAATAGCAGTTCTGTGTTAAGATGTATTAGTATTGGAATTTTACTTGATCATTTCCATAAAACTGTACAACATTTTTCTGCATGCTTATACTCATTTTAAAAAGTTCATTTCCTATTTGAGATTAATTCTTGGAGCATTAATGCTTTTAATTTTATAGAGAAACGAACAGGTGCGTTGGTGCATTAATAAATCAGCGGACATGTACGTCAGGGGGAAAGCTTGCTTTAGCATAAACGATTGGATTTTGATTCAATTTAACTGAATCAAATTACACAGAATGTTAATTTGAAAAATAAATAATAATAAATAAGACGGGCGTGATTCTTCCAGAAAGTGGTAAACACCAGTCTTTTGGGGTTCACAGTTTCTATACGCTGTAATTTCTTTTTCCATTATGCTTGCGCATCAGTGACCCCTTCGGGAAGAATGCCAGTGAAACTAACAAACACATATACAAAGCATTGACACCGAAGCTCAAAATAATGCTTACTTGAAACTTAGTGTTGGCTTGAAGATTCGTTTTTACTGTTATTCATGTGCACAGTAGAGAAAGGAACGCACATTGGTCAAAAGAGTCCCCTAATTTCTGTTGTCCACTTGGAGAAAAGTTCTATTATAGAGGCGGAATCATAACTATATCTAGTTATAAGTTTTTGTTTTGTTTTATGAACTCAGCTTGCAAAATAAAACTTATCTATATGAAATGAAAATAAACCATCGAGAAAAAAATATTATTGTTGTTATTATTGCTAGCAATAATAATAATAATAATAATATAATAATAATAATAATAATGGCAGAATTTATCAGAAATCTATCAGAAATAGAAGATACCTCTTAATGCAAATATAAAATGCAATTAGTGAAGCAATCATTCATAAATGCTTCATTAAAAAATCAACTGGTCAAAAGGTTGAGCTGCGAGTTTCTGTGAGGAACCACCTGGGCATGTTGACATTTGATCAGAAACAGCTTTGGAATACACAACATGAGCTCACCTAAAGTGTTCTTAATTTAAACATTTAAATATTAGAGCTAAACTTTTATATTTTTACATTTCATGCATCTTCTGTAAGCTATATGGCAGCATATTTTTCATAGCGTGACACCGCATTCAGCATTTGATTAGAAAAATGCCAAGATGAACTCGAAGAAATTAGTGCCAAGTAGAAAATCTGGGAATTTTATCCTGTTACTTATTTCATAGATATCGTGCAAAAATACAGTAAAGACAGTAGTGCTGTTGCACAGCTCCGTCCATCTGTGAAACTGCAACAAAGAGCAAAAACATAGTTCACAAAAAGTAGGTTAGGGCTTTCGGATATTATGCTTGCATAGGCTACCACGGCGCCCGACTGAATTTTGAAATTATCTACCAAAGTACCATGTTTTGTTTGTGTATAATATAAAACAAACAGACAATGTAAATGCGAATGAATGCAAATCGTATTCATAAACTAAGTTTTTAAAAGTTTCATAAAACCTCACAAAACCTCATAATTTCAGATAAATAATTAAGAAAAGTATATAAATCCTGTTCGTTTTCTTTCTGAAACCTATGGATTGGTCGGTCGTCTTTGCGCACAGGAAATTAAATTACAGTGAAGGAACGCGCCGTGGCTTTTGGAAAAGAGTACCAATAATAGGCTGAATTTGTCTTAGATGTAGGTGTTCACTGGCGACCAACAGGAGGGAAATGATTAACATGTTCGGACTGGTCACAGTCCGACAGAAGCCTGATCAGGTGGATTTTGATAGGAATGAATGTCGGAGTCAGATTCCACGCGGATCACTTTTCATAAATAAACTGTTATATGTTTTAATATTTGGACCATTTGTCAAAATTTGCACCATTTGTTAAAAAAGGAGATGGGGAATGACGTCCAGGAACATTTTGATTGATTTTATTGAGTTGTAAAACAAGCAAGGCACATTACTTTCAGAGTAATGTGTTTACTTAAATAAAATACATATTTATTGCTTTGTAGAGACATCACCAGTTGTCCTTTAAATGAATAGGATATGAAAATACAGATTCATGTTTGCAATTACAAATCATTCAAATACGATAACAAGTAAGCCTGAGTGATTCTGAACATGATTTTTAAAAAATCAGCATCATAGATCAAAATCCAAGTAACGTACTTAAATTACCCCTCTTCCCTCGCTGGTGCCTTTTGTTGACCGGCTGTCTTCGTCTCCGTAGGTGAAGTTTCGCGTTTTGTATTCCTCCAAATCCAGCGGACTGTTCTTATTGGTAGGTGAGAACGTTACATCACGCTGATTATGACGCGCCGTCTTCCTGCTTCCTTCAGCTCTGTCTTAAAGTGAATCTTGCTGGTGCGAGCGCGCGCTCCGGCCTCGCGCTGCTGCTCTTCTCTCAGGCGGTCAATTTCTATCTAGATAGAGGAGCGGCGCACAAGAGCGCTCTTTCTCGCTCCCCCCTCTCTCTCTCTTTCTCTCTCACACACGCACACACACGCGCGCGCGCGCGCGCGCACTAAACGCTCGCTTATCCTGAGAAATTACAATATTCAAAACTGGGCGAACAGTCATCTCTATTCTCTGTGACTATTGCAAAGAAGCTGAATTCGCTGTTGTCTTCGGAGTAAGTAACCTTGTCTTCACGTAGCTTGCCTCTCTCTCTCTGATCCAACACGTTAGGTCGCGGTGTGTACTTTTCAAGATGTAGCTTGCTGCTTTGTCCTTAATTAACTTTATTTAGTGTGGTGAAATTAGTATTTGAACAACACTCTGAATACGTTTACTAGGAGCATTTTGTCGTTTGTTCGGGAAATTTACTTTGCAAGGCTTGCAAGTAAGTATCGGCACAGTCCTTTAGTTGTTTTCTTTAGCCGCGCAATGTTTAGAGTCATTTGTTGTAGTGTGTTTGTACGCATTTATTTGGTTTAGTGTTAAGTAATTTTTGATTTTCATCTTTTGCCCCGTGTCGGCTTCATCGCAGGTTTGTTATTGTTCCTCACTGGCAGATTAGCTTTTAATTTACATGAATGTACTTGCTTGTCCCCTGCACCTTGTTGTTACTGTATCTGGTGCAGTTCCTTAGCACCTGGCTCTCAGATCGACACTTGGCTCTCAGATCTAATCGTGTATCTCGCCCAGAAAAACTTCTAAAAGCACGTAAGCTTTTCTTGGTTATAACATGGTTATGACCTGTTCTTGTTTCCGTTGTCGACGAAACGTGGCCAACGTATAATATATTATTATATGAAGGTACAGGGTTTTTATGTTTAAAGTTTCTCTGACAATGTTTTCACGAAAAAGGTTGCTGGTTATAATCGCTGTTACAATCCGTTTAGCCGATTTCATAAAACACATAAAATGTTAATTGAGTAGTCTTTTTTCTTTTTTCTTACTGAAGAAAATTGGCGAATACCAGTTTGCAAAGATCTTCGGTCTAAATGAAGTAAGACTGCATGCCTTTCTAAAGAGTTATTGTTCAGTCTTCAGTGTTTAACCTCTCACCTTATTTGCGACACCATGCATGTATTAACTTACAATTCCAATACACTTTTTGAGAGCCTTTTATTAGCCAGCCTCAAGAGCTGATCAGTGCCTTTCTTTTTAGCCCAGTTAAAGTTAGGGCCACATAGGAATTTGAAGATAGCATTGGTCAAATTATTTATACTCATTATGGTGAGAACAGTGAATGAAAAACAAATGATGTGTTACATTAAGCTAACAATGCCTTCAAAGACTGGAGCATAGGTTTGCTTGGACACAAATGACAATATTACTTCTTCTAATTAATGCTTTTTCTGTGTACTTAAACAAGTTCTTTGCTCCATATATCTTGGTGAATTAAAGTTTATAAAATATGCTTAGTTTACACAAAATAAATATATTTACATTTACAATAATGGCATTTGGCAGAAAAAAATTGTTTACTAAAAGGAAAGATTTTTTTTAATATGCAACCAAGGTGCTCTATACAGTCAGTTTCTGCAGAGAATATTACCACGTCCTCCCTGTTTTACAGTAGTTCACTTATGAGATTACAAGAAAAGAACGGATTGTGTTTGCAGCACATACAGTGTTGTTCTGGTCATATGCATATGTTAAAGTGCTTCAGAGGTTTTAAGCATAGTTAAAATAAGAAATCTTTCTTAATCCTTTAGATTAAAACGTACTACAATATATTTTATAATTTGATAAAAATGAGAAGTTGATGTCAGTATTCATTATTTCCCTGTTATATTATCTCTGTATTATATTTTGCTTAGACATACGAAAAGAAACGTATTCATTAGTGTTGTTTTTTTCCTTGGCTAGACTCACATGGTTTCTAAACTATGTCCAGCTGACAGCCTTCAAAAGATGGCACAATAAGAGTTCCAGTGATGCCTGACCATGACAGCACAGCCTTCTTAAGTAGACAAACCAAGAGAAGAAGAGTTGACATTGGAGTGAAAAGGACTGTAGGAACAGCATCTGTGGCTTTCACCCAATCAAAAGCAAGCATTTTCAGTGCCATGAATCCCCACGGATCCGAGCAAGATGTTGAGTGTTCGGTTGTGCAGCACACAGACAGCGAGAAGTCCAATGTGCTTCGCAAACTGCTGAAGAGAGCAAACTCCTATGAAGATGCCATGATGCCCTTTCCTGGGGCCACCATCATCTCCCAGCTGCTAAAAAACAATTTAACCAAAAATGGAGTCAGTGAGGCCCACTTCCAGAGCAGTGGCCTCTCCAGCACTGGCTCAGAGATACACCAGGAAGATGCCTGCAGCACTTCATCACGGGGCAGCCCCCAGGAGTGTCTGTCCCCCTTCAACAGGCCCTCCATGGCCCAATTTGACATTGATCGGCTGACAGATGAGCACCTGAGGGCGAAACGTGCCCGGGTGGAGAACATCATTCGTGGGATGAGCCACTCTCCTAGTGTCACACTCCGCACAGGTGAGAATGAGCATGAAGGGGCACCCCAGCCCCCAAGCCCTCGAGAAGGTTACAGAGAAAACAAGCGCAAGCAGAAAATACCCCAGCAGCAGCAGAGTTTCCAGCAGCTCATTTCAACTCGCAAAGAGCAGAAGCATGAGGAGCGCCGACAACTCAAACTGCAGCTGGAGGATATGCAGAAACAACTTCGGCAGCTCCAGGAGAAGTTCTATCAGATTTATGACAGCACTGACTCGGAAAATGATGAAGATGGGAACCTCTCAGAGGACAGCATGCGTTCTGATGGAATGGACAATCATGTCCCTGATTCTGCTCCAGACCGCTCAGACAATGATATGTCTGACCTGGATCCAGGACATTTCTTGGACCGAGCCCGTGCACTCATTCATGAGCAAACCATGGTGACAGAGGGAGATAAGCCCAAGCGGGATGGCTCCCGTGGAAAAGGACCAACATCCATGCATTCAGAGGGGAAACACCTAGCAGAAACACTAAAACAAGAGTTGAACACTGCCATGTCCCAGGTAGTGGACACAGTGGTAAAGGTCTTTGCAAAGCCCCCACGTCCACTTCCTCAAGTCTTTTCCACTGTACAGACACCCACAGATCGTTTTGCAATCAATGGCGAAAACCCTAACTTCCACACAACTAACCAGCGTTTGCAGTGTTTTGGTGATGTCATTATTCCTAATCCACTTGACACTTTTGGCAGCATGCAAGTGCCCAACTCGAATGACCAAACAGAGGCTCTGCCTTTAGTGGTGAAAAAGAACTCTGCAGACCAGGCAGGATCTCTGCCCACACCTGGGGGTCACCACCACCCTGCTTTACACCCATCACCATTATCCACAACTATGGGCTTCAGCCCTCCCTCCTTCCGGCATCCCTTCCCTCTTCCTCTCATGGGTTACCCTTTCCAGAGCCCATTAGGTGTACCCACAGGGCCTTATACAGGCAAGGACAGATCTTCTCCTGAGTCCCTGGACCTGTCTAGAGAAACGACCAGCCTGCGGACCAAGATGTCATCCAACCACCTCAGTCACCATCGTTCAATTTCACCAGCACACCCAGGGAACCCCGAAGTCCTTTCCTTATCTCTCATCAAGTCTGAATGTGGTGACCTCCAAGATATGTCTGACATCTCTCCATATTCAGGAAGTACAATATCCTTTCAATTATACTTGTGTAATATTCATTTTTATTCTGTTTAGAATTATTTGTTTGCTACAGTTTTAAAAAAGCAACAACTCTAGATAATAAATAAGTAGATTCTGAGGACATGCGTGATGGGACTTTCCATTAATTTAAACATGTTTCAAACCCTGTGTTCATGCAGTGGCTTACAGCAAAAAAAGAGTTCTGTGGTCAGGGGCTTTTGAGTGCACACTATAGGGAGAAGTGCTGAAAGGCCCTGCAATGCTGAAGATACCTCCCATCTTCTCTGTTCTCACACTATCACAGAGAGACTCATAATAAAACCTCCTCTTTCATCACAGCACATGCAAGACTTTGTACATAAATTCTCAAAGCATATCATATTTCAAAGCCAGGAAGTAAAAGGACAAGTGGGATCCTTCCCTGGGAGGTCTTAGCATATTGTGTTTAGAAAGACAAGAAAAGATATCTGTCCATGAGGGGGCATATTAGTTCAGGAGGATTTGTCCTTGTTTAATGATATAATGAAGTAATAAGAGGGACTAGAATACAATGTATTAGTTTTTTCTTTCTTTCAGAACATTAGTTTTCCATTGAATGTGTTGCTTCAGAGAATATCTGCAAAAATCTTATTCCTTACTATCATAAAGAGCTTGCTTTAGTCGGAAGCACTTGCAGTACTAATAGCTGTTGCCTGGCAGCAGATCTGGTCTTTTCATCTATCTCTTTTTTTCTCATGTGAACAGGTGTTTGCAGGTAGCTGTTTATCTTTCATCTTCTTCCCTCTTTACTACCTTTTACCAAAAAGGCCACTAGATGTCTAACAAGCTTTGAATGAGCCCATTTTAGGAGTAGACAAAACTGAAAGAGCAATAAATGCACTTTTAAGTAATCAGTTGTTACAAACATAATTTATTTACCCCTTAAATGAATGAAAAGTATCATTTAAAGTATAATTTTATATAATGTAACTAATTCTTAAATTTGATGTTATTACCAGTTTTATTTCCATAATTCAGCTGGCAAATCTATATTACTTTGCGATTGACGGCTTATAAATATTCATAATTTAGCTGTAATAGGTTAAATGCAATCTTCTTCAGTTCTGAAACATGTAAAACATGTATTATTCTTCCCAATAAATATGTGCACCTGCACAGTTGGGCTGTTATCAGCAATGTCTTGATATTTGCAAATTAGGGTGTTTAATCAAATATTAAATTTTATTCAAATTGTGAGAGTAACAGGCAACCAATTGTCTTCAGTTGTGGACAGAATAGTCTTCCCTGTCACGCGCCTTCTTTGCATCTCAAGAAAAATAGCCTTGTTCAGTTTCCCTCCAGCATTTGCATATAGAGAGACCAAACAGCTCTGGCACAGTACGCCTGTAAGACACATGGGGACTAGGGGTGGGCTGCTACTGAAAGCAGTTTGCATGTCTAATGTAACAAACAGAGCTGAGGTCCACTGCTGTCCTAAAGACACTGACATTTTTATCTTATTTTGCTGAAGCTACAGCCTGCATGATCCCTTACAGAAGTAACACTTCAAAGTGTACTTAAGTTCAATAAACTCAAGTTTAAAAAGTTATAAAGTATTTAGTTATGTTGATGTTTTTAACATGACAGTATGTAACTTTTAGATTTCATATTTATTTTCTCTGAAATACTAAAAAGTAGTGTGTTTTATTTACTATTCAAATGGCCACATTTTAAACAAACAAAAATTCTAGTTTCTTTTCTTTTTTTTCTCCTTTTCTCTTTGAGAGGAGGTTAGGATAAACCGTAATGCATTTGTTGTCTAATGCTTTATGTTGCCGAGCAGATGTCTGGCATTAATTTATGGATTTATCATCCCTATGTTTTTCTTCCTCTCTCTCGTTACACCTGGCAGTTGGATCAAATTTCAGGAGTTATTGTCTCCCTTTCACAAAACACAGTAAATCCAAAACCAAATCCAACACAGCATCCATGGCACTGCTGTTTATGTAGCATCCCATGTGGCTATAAACCATGGTCACCCTCCCCCCCTTGCAGTTCTTCATATTCATGTTTGCATTATTTTCTTGACTGACCTTGGCTGTGGCCCGGCTTGTTTTACACTGAAAGGGCAGTGTTTACTTGATCTATTTTGTCATTGCACATATTTTCGTATCCTAGAAACGGGACTATTTTTCTTGGAAGAGAGGTTTCCTTGTAGGAAATGGGCATTAGATGAGTCAGCCCCATCAAGTCATACTCATACATTGCTCCAGGACATAAGCACTTACAACTGTTTCAGAAAAGTGTTGAAATAACACTTTTCATACCAAATGTATATTTTTAGAAGTTTTCTTTAGTGTTAATTGAAACAATGTTCCCGGTATACTTACCCAGAAAGGTGATTGCTTTCTATTGCTGGCAAGCCTCTGAGGTTAACTGAGGTTATTTCTAGTGTATCTTTGAGATACATACTGTACTGTGATTACATACTATAATTCTGAATGAGAAATTTCAGTAGAATTAATATAATAAATATGAAGACATCTCTGTTTCTCTCTAATCCAACCCAATTTTCAATACTCGTCAAACTCTCTCTCTGTACTTTACTACTGAATCATGGAAATGCTCATTCATTCAGAGGGCTGGACTATATTCTTCTGAATAAGCCTTGAGCTCCTTGAAAAATCAGGCTTCACATTTTCTTCCTCTCTCATTCTCATCCTCTTTCCCTCTAATTCACTGCTATTATTTTCTGTATGCATTATGACAGATGGCACAAGAGAGAGGCTAATGCTCTTTTAGTCTTCCCTATCAACCTAATGGAGGTCACATAGGGTTCCACTCCTCCCCTCCTTTCCTTGCACAGGGAGCATGTCAGTCGACATGGACAGCTTCATTGCAGAGCCCCTGTAACACAAATAATCCATTTGAATATTTATAAACAAAATCCATTTCTTTCAGTTATTTATGAACATATTAGTGTGTATAAAGAATTTAGTCATTATAATCAATGTCTCTCCATATGAATTGTCTGTGATTCTTTGTATTTAACACCTAAATTGTGAGATGGACACAGTGCGGTTTCATTGAGCATATGAACTCACTTGAAGGTGCCACAGTGGCAAATTAGTGCCCACTCTCTGTACTACAGGGAGGGGGTAGATCTCTGCTGGGTGAGCTACTTAATTGACCTTGCAGGGGCCCATTGATTTAGCCCCACATGCATCTTCATTTTTGATAAATTATAAAGCCGTTAATTTGCTGAGAAAATGGCATGGACAGTCTGCACTGCAGATGTGGCTAAAGCCCACTAACTGGCAGCACAGGGACCATGCCAGGAGGCAGTGTAGGGCAGGGGGTTGGTTCAGGGCAAATTGTAATGGTAGATGGCTCTGGTTAGCCATGGGTCCTCATAGGACTCTGCTCAGCACCCGTCTGTTTACCAATCTAGAGGGCAATGCCACCTCCAGATAAATAAGGTTTTTATTGAACTAAGCAAGCATTTATTGACCAGCAAATTTGATATTGACTAGGACATACTGACTAGGACTATTTTAGGACCTTCAATGGCCTTTTAAGAAACTAGTCAGAAAGAGGAAGTTGTTAGGGATAGGCTGTGATGTATGGTATTAAAAATGTAAGATGTGGGACAAACATGTATTTTGGGATTTGTTGTGTTTTAGTATATGAAATTTAATATCACTGCTATTTACACAGTGTGTAAAGCTCAGTGTGGTAACTATAACTGGAGTGTACTTCATGTTTATTATTTATTGCATTTATGTATTTCATGTTTTAAATATATATATATATATATATATATATATATATAATTTCTTAGTATTTTAATATCCTTTCCTTGACATCTCATTTTGCAAATCCAAGAAGGACTCTCTCCTAACCACCTGAAGAAAGCAAAGCTGATGTTTTTCTACACACGCTACCCCAGCTCCAACATGCTCAAGATGTTCTTCTCTGATGTGAAGGTGAGCCTGTCTCTGACTGTTATCCACATGTCGTGAGAAGTGGCTCTACCACACTAGCCCAGCTGTGTCCTGAACAGACGGACAACTCTCTCTCTCTCGCTCTCTTGCTCTTTATCACTCTCTATTCCTCTCTCCCAATTAAAATAACTGGCCTTAATCTCTTAAAGAAGGATAACATTGCAGAGCACAACCTGCAGGCCCACTTTCCTTTTCTCTTGCTTTCACTTAAAAACAGCTCATGAGAAAAAAATGCCTACATTTTGTTATAGCTGTCTGGGTAGTGTGAAGAATGCAAAATTTCCACTGGACCCCCAGTTCCCACCCCCATTTCTTAACTGTTGCTGTTGATTGGAATAGCAGGGGGGATGCTATGATGAATATGAAGGGGATTGAAGGGGAAAACCAGACAAGTGAATGGAAGAGAAAACAGTGGGGGCAACAAACAAACTAGAGCATACAAAGAAAAGAATGGTGTCTCTTATTTACTTAATTTGTTGTTGATGCATCATACAGTGAGCATACGGGAGGAGAAATAATGTGACAGATTCAGGCCAAATTATTCAAATGTGGAAAGGAGGGTCCTCTCCTCCCCAGCTGGCCCTGCCTTGGGTCTGTGGCGACCACATCACCATGACTAGTGTCTACCATCCTACTGAATCCAGTAGCAGTGGTGAAGGGACTTCTTGTCACTCTGACACATTATTAGATTTATTAGGTATTAGATGTGAGTAGGTTGATTTAAAAGTCATTTGAATTAAAATTGCCTAATTAGACACATGTGTAATTATGGATGAGAAAATAGCTCAGGAGCTATTACATTCCTAATACATTACATGAATTTACTCTAAAAATGGTCAGAGTGCTGAGAACATTTTTTTTTTTCAGCGGTACACAACCACAGTGAAATAATGAGAGGCAGGTGTTTTTGTCATATTGTTGGCCAACCAGTGTAGGGCAGCACACTCACAGGAGGTACTTGTAATACTTGTATAGTGCACTCAAGCTAGACCATTGGATTGTGGATGGTAATCCAGGGTCAGGCTGACGGTGAGCCCCAGTTTGACATGGAAAGCCTTCCATACCCTAGACACAAACTATGGCCCCAGTCCGACAGAATTTTGTGCGGTATACCATAGACATAAAATATGAAGTGGAACAGGGCATCAGCTACCAGTTGGGCAGAGGGAAGTGACTTAAAGGGGATGAAGTGACACCCCTTCGAGCGGCCCACCACCACCAGAGTAGAAGTGTAGCCTCCTGATACAGGCAGATCCGTGACAAACTCTAAAGAGATCTCTTTGGTTTTAGGAGTGGCATTAGTTTACCAGCAGGCATGTCATGCGAGCTCTTGGTGGTGGCAAATACGGAACACAAACTGATGATTCTTTGAATATCCTGAGAGAGGCTTGGCCATCAGTATTTTCTTCTAATTATTTCCTTAGTGTGGGATATTTGAGGGTGCCCTAAAGCAGCAGAGGTGTGCACTCATTCCACCACGCATCCATATAGGAGCTCCAGCACATAGAGCCTGTCAGAGGAACAGCCGGTTGAAATGGGTAAAAAAAAAAGTCACCACCGAAATTGTCTGGTTCAAACGCCCTGCCTGCCGAATATATTCAAGATACCGACGGTCAGTGAGCACTAAGAAGAAGTGACTCTAAGCAAAGTCTCCAATCCTCTAATGCCACCTTGATGGCGAGCAGCTCGCGGTCACCGCTGTCATAATTATGTTCCACCTCTGTCAGCTTCCATGAGAAGGCACTGCAGTAATTTCCTAGGATTCCTGTGAAGCTGTGAAAGGACCGCCCCATTCCAACCACTGATGCATCCACTATCACCTCAAACTGTAAAGTGGGGCCGGGCATTTTGAGTAGGGGGGCACTGGTTAACAGATTTTTTTAGATCACAAGGCGGTTGTGGCCATAGGTATCGTTTCCAATTTTTTGGGCTTTCCTTTTAGGAAGTTGAAAAGGGGGCTGCCACGAAACTAAAACCCTGGATAAACCTGCAGTAAAAGATGGCAAAACCCAGAAATTGCTGCATTTCCTTAAATGAGCAGGGCAATGGCCACTCCGTCACTGCAGACACCTTCATCCATTCTGACTACTGCTGGCCAGATATTATTGCCGAGAAAAGGGATCTCCAAACGGTGGAAATCACACTTCTTAGTTTTAACTCACTACCTGTGCTCAAGGATGTGGCAGAGGACTTACCACACATAGACGACATGCTCTGCAAGCAATTTTGAATGGACTAGGATGTTATCAATATACACAATTACAAAACAGTTAAGTATGTTGTGGAGTACATTGTTCATGAACCCTTGGAAAACAGAAGGGGTGTTTACCAACTTGTCTGTGGTACATGCAATGCCCTGACGTCCTGGAAAACACCGTCTTCCATTCATCCCCCGCCCGTATGCAAATCAGGTTGTACACACTCCGCAGGTCAAGCTTAATGCAAACAGGACCAGTGCCGACAGGATCACAAGGAGTGGGTTTGGGTATCTCACTGTGACAGCATTAAGTCCCCTGTGTTTGCCATCGTTCTTCTCCACAAAAAAAGAAGGCAGCAGAGGCAGGGAACATGGACCAGTTGACGAACCTATGCCCCAGCTACGTATTCCTCCATAGTCTTGGTCTCTGGCTCTAACAGCAGATAAACACATGACCGAGGGGTTTGTGGCTCAAGGCAGAAACCTCAGCGGCACAATCCCAAGGACAGTGAGGGGTAAGATGGGTTGCCTTGGTGGGAGTAAAGACCTCGGCCAGCATGGAATATTCAGGGACAAAATTTACAGGGAGGTGGGCATTAGGACTTTCTATGGAAGTGGCATGTGAAGGTTCTCTCAGATTGTCGCAGAGGTCAGCCAGAGGTAGTGGAACTCTTGTTGTGTCTGGAGTGGTCTGTTCTTCTGTCATATTGCTGGCTAGCCAGAGTAGAGCAACGCTCTTGCAGGAGGTATTTGTGATACTTTATTTCAGATTTTGGCAGGAAACACAAACAAAGAGGATGCTGAATACAGTCAAACAGAAACAGTTCCAGAAGCTTATTGGAAGCCAGCCGTAATGCAGGGAAGGAAAGTCCAGGAAATGCAAGATCCAGCCGCTGGGGTCAGTCGTCTTCTACAACTGAATCAGGACTGCAAGGCGTACTTTTCAATTTCTAGTTAAGGAGGACAAATACAAACACACAAACACAGAGCCAAGCTAGCCAGTAGGCATAATTAAGAACAGATGCTTGAATCTGGTTCAGGGTGGGTTTAAGTAGTGTAGAGAAAGGCAGAACAGGTGCTGGTAATCAGGTACAAGTGAGAAACCAAAATGAAAGTAGGAACAGGGGGAGGGGGAAGTGCCAGGTTCAGTACTCATGAGACTGGGATGGATGAGGCGTGGCACATAACACATAGCTGTGACAGTTTTCTGGATCCTAATGCGTGCATGTTAGGGAATTAAGAATAAAGTACTGACTACTTACAGTTAAATAAGCTCATGAAAATTATGGGAATAACCGGTTAAAGATATTCAATCTCCACAGTGATGGGATCTTAATAGAAAATAATAGTCATGGGAAATAGGTTGATTTGACAACTATTTTAAAGAAGTTGTCTTTATAGCCATAATAAAATATAATTTATCCAAATATATGTAACATAACACAATATCATTAACACTATATCTATATTTATATCATAATATCTATATATTATCTAATAAATGTTATTAATAACTGTGAAATAAATATTACATCTCACTACCAGTATTGCTCATTATTTAATTAAGACTGGTGTAATAAAAATTTACAGATTAGTTTGTGGTTACATCAAGCTTAATTAAACAAAAATGCTGTATAGTACCACAGAATTACTATATGCATATGTGATAATATTGTGAAAGTCATTTCCATTTTTGAATAGGTCATTTTGAAGATGAGCCCCTTAAATAAGGCTTAATATTATATTTTCACTACTAGCCATGTGTAGTTTGTGTGGAAAATAGGTTACACTGAGATAAGGTAAAGCATCTATCATTATGAAGAGTTGTAGTAAGTATATGTTTTTTATCCCTGTGTCAGTGTCAAGACCTATGATTCAGCTGTACACATTAGTAAGGTCACCCAGAGTTAAGAAAAATTATTTTATGAGCCACTTTTCTTGTGCTGAAATAACAACATGTCAGGCACCATTAGCAGATAAATATCGAGTAACCTACTGGGGCAGTTAGCACACTAGGTTCTATAGAATTTGACTTTTCCCACATTCAAGTTAAGAGACCATGTGTTAAGTGGTGGTGGTTCTGGTGGAAGGGGTACAGTCCCCAAATAAGTGACGTCTGAAACAGGCTTGCAAGGTGGATGTGAAAGCCTGTATTGTCCACAGGTAACAGAGGAAATGTGCTGAGTGATGGGTCCCCCCCCAAGTGGCTCAGAGAGAGAGATCTATTGCTAGAGGAATAATCTTTCACAGGGTTGTAAGCATGAGTGTGTGAAACAGTTCTATCCACACACACACACACACACACACCTACACACAAACAGGTCTCTAAGGCAACTGATGTCCAACTACACTGAGCGCAGATCAGAGAGCTCCAAACACCATATAAGAAGACATCAACACATAAAAGAACATTATTAAAATCTATTTAAATGACATCGTAGCGATGCACACCATGAGCTCTGAATCATCACGTTGATGTAGTCTGCTACAGAGACATATCTCCCACCTAAACATTGTTACAGATCAAGTACACCCTTTCATGACAATAGTATTCCTTAATGGCAGTGGCCTCTTTCAGCTGGATAATGCACCCTGCCAAAAATAGCAAAGAGTTCAGCAATGATTTAAGGAACCTCAGGGTGTTGACTCCCCATGTCTCACTTGATCAAGGTGTGAGGTAGGTGCTGGACATACTAGCCCAATCTATGAAGGCAACACCTCTTACATGATTTATACATGAAGTATCTGCTGCTAACATCTTGGTGGTAGGTATTACAGCACACCTTCAGAGGTCTGCTGGAAACAATGTCTCAATGGGTCAGAATTGTTTTGGTGGCAAAAAGGGGACCTACACAATATTAGGCAGGCAGTTTTAATATTAATATCAGTGTATAATGACATTATCAACAGCAACAGTTGTCACTTTTGGAACAAAATAAGGGTGTCTTTATATAATTTGAAGTAGATGTCATTCATCGAGTTAAAATTATATATATATATATACATATATATATATATATATATATATATATATATATATGCAATGTTGTATGGAGATTTTCATTGGTGTGCTTTGTGTGTTTGTTCAGTTTAAGATATTAATCATGTTTGTTTGACAAGCAAATGACACAATCCTTAATTGCTGACTTGTCAAGTTCCAGAAATGTAGCCCTTTTGTCAGCTGAATCTCTGGTATTTCTGTTTGACAACAGTGCACTTAAATCCCTTTATACCACACTGTCAAACAATGTCATGTGGACTTACTTTTTGTTACCCACCATTATGTCATCCACTGGCCATTCTAGAAAAAAAATCCTCTCTCTCTCGCCTTTCATTCCCTTTCTCTGCAAGCTTCGCTCATGTGTGACAATGTTTTATGACAATGGAAAGGCTTAATCTCCATGTCAAAGCAATTTTCATTCCTCAGTGAGCAGCCTGCTTTAATTTTGTACAATAAAATAGTTTTGTTTCTTATTCTAAAAGAATTAAGACGGGGTCTTTTTGGGGGGCCGGGGGGAGGCGGGTAGTATTTGGTCTAAAATAAGTCGTCACAAGGGCTACAAATTTCGGACAGTGAGGGCCAGATGTACCTTCACCAGCGGTGGTGAAGGGCAAAACACTACTACAATAGGCACTCACAACTGGATGTCTCCCTGCGTGTCATATACAGAACTGGTGCACGAGCCTAAACACACAAACACAGTAAATGTTCATCTCTTCCTCAAGCATAAACATTTGAGGGATGGGGAAAATGCAAAAATAGTGGGTTGAGGAATTATTCATACAACTATTTACATATTCCATTCAATTTAGTAAACTTTGAGCACCTTAAATCAGCTGGATTCTTCCGCCTTTCTAACCAGGTGTGCATTTGCGTTAGGGTCTTAAAAACTTCACCCACTGTCTTGCACAATTTTCCCACATTTTGTGTTGTTCTTCTGTAAATGCAGATGCACATGATGCATAAATGGGGGTTGGGATGGTGTGCTAGTTTCACACACAACATGTGAAATGGCTTCAGGTCCTAAGTGTTTCTGTGCATGTAGCAGAACTTTTTTCCCAGGTTTACTTAGTTAATTAGTTTTTTTTTTTCCCAATTTAACTAGATCAGATGGCCATACTCTCTCTCACTGTTTCTCTTTCCTGCTTCTTCTTATGTTGTCAAAAGGAAAAAAATACGATGCAGATTAAATGAGTAACACTCGGATAGGTTAAATACATGTTTGAACTTCTACAGACTGGGGCATGTGCTTGATGACTTAATCATTTTCCATTAATGACTATGTGTGAGGAACCCTTACAGTGGTACTGTAATTACACTTATGACCCGGCCTTTAGGGACCTGGCCATCAGCCCACTGTAGCTTGGGCCTGTCCCTTTGACTGAGTTTCCCACTATGAATTCTCATTCACTTCATTATCTTAAATTTGAGAGCATGGAGGCAAGTTTCTACATGGTAATTACATCTACCCACACAAAATGACTTTCCTTCTCTCTCTCTCTCTCTCTCTCTCTCTCTCTCTCTCTCTCTCTCTCTTTCTCTCTCTCTCTTTCTCTCTCTCTCTCTCTCTCTCTCTCTTTCCCAGCTTTCCCAGCTTTCCCAGGTTTGCATATTCCATCTCTGCAGATAGATAATTGCTTAGTAATAGCTTAGTAATAGGGGGTAGGCGTGTAGTGGAAGGTGAACCAGGGCTTGACACTCACCCACAATAATTAAAAGCAGCCAACAGAGAGCTCATTGGATGTATATGCTACATGTACATCTTCTGTCCTGTATATTCACATAAAGACACTGCAAAAAATACACAACAAAAGGGATCTAAAGTGCTCTGTGGATCAGTAGAACCTATGCTCAGGTTGTGGAGTATGCGTAAAAAACTAGCAACAGCTTACAAAAAATTGTGCATGACATTTGATGTTTGGACCACCACAAAGGTGGGTCTACAAGATAGATGTTGAGTGCAAGGTGAAATTAGTACCATCTAAAAAGAACACTTTCTTTTTAGATGGTACTAATTTCACCTTGCACTCATGGGAGTGCTTTGGGAGAGACCAATAGACGAATGATGAATTAGATAATTGTTCAAATGCTCAGTGACTGCATATATAAAGTAGATGTTTATAAAAATTTAGAATCAGACTTACTAAATGGCCATGAAAAAAGGCTATTTATAAATCAACTAAATCATTCAACAACTGCTGTTTTGCATATATTTCTTAACTGAGCTACTTAATATGACAGTTTGCTCTTATTGCTTTACAGGCTGTTGACACAATTATAATTTCATCCTCTCAACACTGAACTGTTTGCACTTGTGCAAAACAGCAAGTACACTATATGGAGAAAAGTACTGAGACAATCCTCTTAATTTTTGAATTCAGGTGGCCCCTTACTTCAGCATACCAAGACATTTTGAACAACTGTGCCCCAGTGCACAAAGTAAGGTCCATAAAGACAAGGTTGGATGAGTTCGGTGTGGAAGAACTTGACTGGCCCTCACAGAGCCTTGACCTCAACCCCATCCAACACCTTTTGGATGGAACAGAGATTGCGAGCCAGGCCTTCTTGTCCAACATCAGTGCTTGACCTCATAAATGCCCTACAGAATGAATGGGCACAAATTCACACAGAAACACTCCAAAATCTTGTGAAAAGCCTTCCAAGAAGAGTGGAAGCTGTTATAGCTGCAAAGGGGGGACCAGCTCCATATTAAGGTCTATGTATTTGAATGCAGTGTCATTAACATCCCTGTTGGTGTAAAGGTCAGGCGTCCCAATACTTTTGTCTATATAGTGTATCTGTGCCAATTGTAAAAGTCTCCATCAAAAACCCCGACCATTTTGTCTCAGCTGAGGGTATATTTGTTTATCTGTCATCCTCAAGGACAATTTGAAGTGTACACATTTGTAGACACAAATAACTTGTATTATGAGAATCTTGTGATTGTTGCACATAACCTGATATGGTGGAAACATGCCCATGTGGTCATTTACCCTTTGAGAACCTTAAAGAATTATTGAAATGTGAGCTGGATTAGGATTTTAAAAGTTAGGAAGAAAAGAAAAGAAAAACAGAAATAAAAAGACTACGCAAAATGCGTAAATGTAATATAATATCGAGTAATATTGAGTAGCAGTGAAGTTGCCCTAAAGATAAAAAGGAGTGTCAAATATTCTCATGATTATGAAAAGATTTCATTCATTGTGACAATACAGCTTTGTAGCAAACCTTAAAACCCAGTGTTTATGTTTTCTCCTCGAAGTTCAACCGCTGCATCACCTCTCAGCTGATCAAGTGGTTTAGCAACTTCAGGGAGTTCTACTACATCCAGATGGAGAAGTTTGCCCGACAAGCAATCAACGATGGTGTAACAGGAGCACAGGAACTAACCGTTAGTCGAGACTGTGAGCTTTATCGTGCCCTCAACATGCACTACAACAAGGCCAATGACTTTGAGGTGAGCTTTTGTTCATTGCTATAGGTGTGTGCGTGTGCATGCGCGTCCATGTGCGTGTTTGTGTGCACGTGCACAGATCATTTTTAATGCTATGTAATTGTATGATTGTATTTTTCAGTACAAGGTTGTCAGACCTTTGATTAGGTAGAATTTACTATATGTAAAATCACTGATAACTGTAAAGTCTCAAACTCATGTAGGTGGTTGGCAAATTCAATAAGAAGCAATTTCCTGTTTTTCTTTGCTAAAAAAGTTTGCTAAATTTATGAACTTAGACCAAAAATAAAAAAAAAAATAGATTCACTAAACTCATAAGTGCACAATGCAGACAGCACCTCTGAGATTATGATAGCAAAAACATCACGATTTTATTATATTGATTTCCCCCTTACACTGTTATTAAAATGTATAAATATGCCACTTTTTATTAATTGATTAACAATTTCTAATTGGTTATTTTTAAGCATTTTTGCACCCACTATTTTTCACACTTACTTAAGACAAACTGTTGCTGTTGTTCTTTTCAGCTGAGGAGTTATGTGTCTGTCCTTTTGACACAGCAAAAAGAGCAGCACTTTAGGCCCAAGTGCATTTGTCAAAAATAATTTTTCACATTATTCACATTTAATATTCAGAGCACCACTGATACCTGTCCTTGGGGACTCTAAAACAATAAAACTTTTTATTACTTCATTATTTAGCTGACTATTTACAAACACCATCCCCACTCCCACACACACCTCTTGTTTTATTTTAGGTAGATCAAAGCTAAGGATTATTAAGTGTGTAGATATAAAAAAAAATGCTCTTTACACACATTTGAAACCAGGAACATATTTAGGGGAGGAGTTTCCTATTTCCATACATAAATGTGAGATTTGCATGTCTATGGAAGAAACTGCATGGTGGCATGAATAAGAATGTTGTTGTAAGAGAAGTTGAAGTCAGCGAGAAACTGATTTGCATAGTAGGAGTGGGTTGGGCAGGTGTGCAAGCACCATATCAAAGACCACTGATATTTCTGATAAAAAAAATTTTAAGAAAACTTGATCTTTAATGTGAATCACACAAAGAAAGCCAGCATTGCTTTTCTTATTCTGCTTCTGACTTGCATGTGGTACCTAGAAGCTGAGAAGCCAACCTTTTTTTTTTTTAATTCTGCATAGCATGCTACTAAATGTTCTCTTCTCTACCTGCCACACTGCAAGACATGAAACTGGAACCAATTCAGCAAGTCAATCTTTCATACAAATTTAGCATCATCAAAGTTCTATCTTGCTAGTTTTTCCTGAATGAATATGTCCTCAGTTAGCAGATCATTTTATGTTAATCTAGTCTGTCAAAGTGCACCAGCAACGCACCTCCTCCTCTGAGACTTTCTTTGTAGTGGTTGAGCTCTCTCATTTCTTTCGTACTGCCTTTCGCTCTGTCTTTTGTTCATTTTTGTATTTTCTTCTTCTCCTTTCATCCTCTTCAAACTGTTCTACCACTCCTTCTGCCCTTGCTCCTCTCTTCCCCATTACAAACTTTTTTAATGACATAATTGTCGCATTCCTCATGGTGGAATGAGCAGAGTCCGCAATTAAAGGATCTCCGTTAATTGCCTTGCCCACTCTCATGTTGTCTTTTTCTTTCAAGTTTAGCTGTTTATAATTCAACCACTTCCTTCTTTTTGATACTATCCCAGTATATCACAGTTTCACTCATAATTACTATTCATTTATCAGCTTCATGATGTAACTAATCAATGCAGCTATGGCTGAATTTAAAAGTTTGATTGAAAGATTCTTCTCTGGAATTGTCAGTGGCCACATATATAAGTTCTGCCTGGGTACCTCACTGTAACTACACATACACTCTTAAAAAATAAAGGTCCCATGGTTTTGTTTGTGCCCTGTGTCTTTAAGGATGTTATATATATAAATGAGCTCTGTTTAGATCGGCTGCCCTAAATTGGGTCTTTTGCAACTGGGTCCAGAATAAAACTCTCCTTATAATTTCAAGATTAATGGGTGAGGCTAAATTGCTGTAGGCTGAATAGGTAGATATGTGTAAATGCATTGGTTTTCTTGATGTTACAGAAACAATAGGTTTAAACTAGGCTTTTCTTCAGCTTGGTTTCTGTATATTAAAACTTAAAATTTTGGGCAATACCTTATATGCAGTGTGAACATCAGAAAAGAAAAGTGAGGAGCAACTGAAACTATTGCTGCATTGACAAGTGAGATTGTGAGTGAACACCTGTTTAATCTTGCAGCACAGTTTGGCATTGTTAGTCAAAGTAGTGTTTCCTGGCCAGGCGACTATGGTCCCTGGTTCTCAGGAGCAGCTTTCACACTTACTGTATCACATCACAAGCGCCATTCAAGAGCTCTGAGAGGGGTGGGGTCCTCAGGGCCCAAAGGGATAAGGAGACATTTTTATGACAGCTTTGGGAGGGTCTCATCTTTCACCCACAAAATAGTTCAAGGCTTTTCTGTCAAACCCTCTTGAGTCTACACCCGGCCTGGCCCAAAGCCCCCTCTCTTTTCCTCTTCTTTTCCCTTTCCCCTCCCTCCCTCCCCCTTGACCAGTCTGAGGAGTGTATAGAAGAGGCTAAGTCTCTTTCTCTCTCTTTCTTTCTCTCACTCTCTGTGATCTCTGAGTGCTTTTGAAAGAGTGTTGGTGGTTGTATCCTCACAACAGATGAACACAGACCTTCTTTGACTTCAAGAGCTCTCATCCTTGTGTCTTTGGGCTATCAGGTGTGCACATTTATCATTTACCACTATTTTCATATCAAAAAGGACGACGTTTCAAGGCTTTTCGGTGACTCGTTTGCTTTTATTTTGACAGTACTCTCCCTTCTCTCATCTTAATTTTGAGAAGGTTTGATAAAAATGTTTGATTAGCATTAGATTAAAACCTTATTTTCACTTTATCAAAATACTTTTAAATCCCACAATTTCAGAGCACATGTACATAAATATATGAGTCTTTGACCGGCACTACCTTACCCTAATACAAAAAGATACATTATCCATATATCCATATTATTCATATTTTCGTATCAAAAAGGACAAAGTTTTGAGGTTTTTTGGTGACTTGCTTGCTTTTTTTGACAGTACTCTCCCTTCTCCTACCTATTTTTTTTTTTTAGAAGGTTTGGGGAAAAAATTTTGGTTGGCATTAGATTAAAAGTTTTATTTTCCTTTTATCAAAACACATTTAAATCACACAATTTCAGAGCACATATACATAAATATGAGTCTCTGACCAGCACTACCTTACCCTAATACAAAAAGATAAATTATCCAACATCAGTGATAAGTTTTCCCCTCCCCAGGTCTCCCCATTCTCTCCTTCATGTCTGCTGCTCCTCTTGTCTGTGCCTGGTGTGACCTACCTCAAAGGCCTTCATTATTAATTGTGCTTTGGAGAGAAGGAAAAGTTCAAAGACTGTGCGAATACTGCCTTCACTTGCCACTGTCTATTGTGTGACATTCATCTCCCTTTACCCTTGTTCTGGCAGTGTATTATCCAGGCTGGCTTAGGAGAAAAGGATGTTATCAATAAAGGCATAGAAATCTGCCACTGCGGACCCACAGGGGGTGCAGGCCTCTGAGTCTGCTTGTGGCTCTCCCACAGAGGGCTAGTTTTCTACACTTTTTCACCTCACTGCTAGTCTACACTGTGCTATGCTAGCATGTGCACGAGACAGACTCCAGATTCATTTCCTTCTCTTTTTGACCACTCTCTGACCTACTGAAAGTTTCCACCCCTTTGGAGTGACACTCCCTACTGATACTGATGCTGCTCACAGCTATTGACAGGTATGCTGAGAAAGAACAGAAAGTTGTTCTTTCTTCAGTAGGCAAAATATATCTTTTATAACCATCGATAAAGAAGCATTTAATAATGCTATCTTAATGCAGGATTTAGGTCTTAAAACATTAAACTGGTGTCCATTGTAGTGCTGAAGGCCATGCAGGGGGCATGGCAGCAATCGCAATAAATGTTCTGTAGTAAGCTCTGGGCTTATCATGTGATACAAAGAGCCACTCTGGCTAGAGGATGCAAACTGTTGCCTTTGATAGCTTTCAGGTCACAGTAATTTTCCTTGCACTATCTGGATCATATAGTATGATAGAATATCACTTTGGTTTCATTTAGACAGAATCAGAATCAGAAAACTTTATTGATTCTGGAGGAAATCAGTTACAATACTTATAACATATTCAGTATGCTCTTTTCCAGTACAGTAAACAAGTATGCCTAACAAATCTGAACAAATCCAGATTCCAATTTATGTTCCATTCATTTCAGCAAATTATTACACGCCAGTATGCCAGTGTGCCAGTCCATGAATCTGATGAGATACATTACATTAATGTAACTTTCTTCCAAAGTTGCTGGCTGGAGGTAATATTTTAATATTGGCTATTAACCATTAGAATAACAATATTTTGACACTAGTATTTAATTTTAGACATACGTACTTAAGTACAAGTAATTTTAGAAGTAAAGTGAATTTTTCTACCTATTATAGAAGAACTATAATATTATTTTGATCAACTGTAATATTATTTGATGAATATTTTTTTAAAAATACAGTACACAACAAAAAAAAATGAGCAGAAACCCTGATACAGAGCTCCCACTTGCACATGAATACTCAGTCCATTACATTTATTATATTCTTTGAATAATTTTATTCAAAACATTCAGAAAGGAGTGGATAGAGAATAGTTTGTCTCTAGTGTTCCCAGAATGCATTTTGAAGGCTACAAGCACCACCCTAATAGGGCTAGAAAGATAAACACTACTCCCACACAAAAGCCATACCAAACACATGTCAAGGAAATAAAAGAGCAGTATTGATATTGTACTGTTGGGAATCTAAATGCATAATTATGTGCTTCTAGATTTTTTTAATTTTGGACTAGGCGCACATTTACAGTCACAATGTAGCAATAATCTGTGTGATCTTTGGTTTAACTGATAATGTAATTTTCCACACAATTTAATCTACATCCTACATTTCTTCTCTTGTGGTTTTGGTTTAGTAAATGGAAACAAAATCTCTGTACATAATATGGTTTATGAGATATCCCACATACCTGACACAGCGTTATATGGGCCTAGTCAAAGTTGCTAAGTTGTGATTGGACAATCAGTTGTTAGGAGAAGATTTAATGAGGGGTGCACTATAATTATTCTACTTCAATTCAAAACCACATCATGTTATTTTAGATAAACCATTTTTCTCCCACATCAGAACAGGAAGTGACAACACAATAAAACACAAAATGTAGGACAGTTTACTTGTAATGTAGTAGAATAAAATTAAAAAAGGGGAAACTTAAATATTTTAAAAACTAATTTGTAGTGTATTATATTTGCACATGTACATTTTTTCTTTATACTGTGCTTCATCTGTTAATAGCACACAACTGCCTTTGATTATGTTCAGTAGTGCTCAGTGAAAATAAATATTATTTTTTTAAAATCCACGCTCTGTCTCACTTGCTGCTGGACTCAGTGAGTTGTTTTCTTTACTCACCATCAGAGCAGACAATTCAAACAAATTAAACATTTTGTGCTGATTTCTGAGGTTATTTATTTCTAAATATAAACATAATATTTGATTAACTAAAAGTTGATGTGGTTTCAGTTAACAAGTTCTAAAACCTTCTTTCTTTCTTCAGTTACTTTCTTTTCCTTTCTTTCCTTCTTATCAAATAGCCATAATATTAATTTGCTTTTTTGAAAATTGTCTAGCCTTTTTTCCTAAAGTTGTTTGTTGGACTTATGTAATCCCTTTGTTGTGCTCTACTGGAAACTGATATCCATCTTTGTCCTGGTTAATCATTAGCAAACATAACCTGGAGAACTACCATTCACTTCATGATTTTGACTGGAGATTATTAAAGACCGTATAATTAATGGCTACACAGTATAATTTTTCATCTTACTACTAACTACTTTTAGGGTTGATGCTATCCAAACATGTGTGCCATTAATTAAATTATTTGTAATTTTTTCACGAGGAGACATCAAGCATGGAGAAGGATGTAATTGCAAACAGGGCTTTGTTAACAAAAGAACAAGAAACAGAAGACTTAACAAGAAACTAACAGGACACTGAGCTAACACAGGGACTAACAAAATGAAACAAATTAAAAAGACACTGAACATACATAAACATGAGGGGACACAAAACACAAAGAAAGTAGCACAGGGCAAAATACAGAGCAAACTACTAAGCAAAAACAGGGCCGAAACACCAATCCAAAATCACTGAGCAAAGATACCAAGGGTAAGAGAAACTGGGCTAAAAAAAACACAAAGCAAAAATATTAATACAAAGTCTCAAACTACTCATTTTGAAGAAGACATATCAGGTCTGTCTTGGACCATGAAAACGAGAAGTATTACTCATTTCCTCAGCATATCACAGTTCCAAAATTTAGTTCTTTAACCAGATAGTGATCCCAAGCATTCTTCAAAATTGTGCCAAAATTTTGTCCAGTCCAAAGAATAGAAAAATGTTTTGAGAATTATGTCTTGTCCTACGTAGTCTTCAGATCTTTTTCCCACTGAGCTGGCATACCTGAAAAGGTGCTGGGAGGGTTTGGACACACATTATTTCCAAAACGTTTTGGAAATGACCCCACAAATCTGTACTGTTGTGAAAAAGGGGTAGTTTTTTTGCTGAAGCTCGTACATAAGCTTTTGCATCCATCAAATTGCACTTACAGTGTATATTGTTACATTACACTTCTAAACCAGTCGGATACAATTTAAGCATTTCTAATGTTTTCTTGT
>JBBPCZ010000001.1:39654939-39669026 GCA_037974445.1 Brycinus macrolepidotus | reverse complement strand
TGCGCCCCCCCCCCCAACATTAAAAATGCTTCCGGCGCCCATGCCTGTGTGGCACATTTAAGAAATCATTAGACAAACAGTGACACACTCATTTCATCTTTTCAAAAAGTTGCTCTTTCAGTGCTCTTTTAATGAAATATAATTTCAGCATTACTATGAAAGTATTTACAAGTGTCCCTTTAAACACATGAGACTTACAATTAAATGGAAATTTTAAATGGAAAAATGATCAAATGGCAATCAGTTGAAAATTGCCCTTCTTTACATTTTTCTGGTCAGTTAAATGAGCAGTTTTGTACCAAAAGCAAAAAATAAATTTGCACTGGCCAAACAAGACCTTTAAGTCCTTATCAAAACGGAACAAAAAATTGACATGGGCAAAAAACAGTTTACATGCATTCGACTGCATTTAAAATCATGCAGTGGTTCCCCCAAAGGAAACTTTACCATGATCCTCTCTGTGTAATCATTTTAAGCTATGCTTTTTTAATCAGTTTGACTAAATGCGGATTGATAATGAGGACATATATTGATGTGGAATTGTGTGTCTGCTGCACGATTCAGCTGTGTTTACCATGAAGCTGTGGTGTATCCGACACAATGGCTATAACAAAAGCACAACAGCTGATCCGTGTGAGGCGAGGTGGTGACAAAACAGTTAAAGCATGCTGTTGGCTATGGGCAAGCAGTCAGCAGATGAAGACAAAAGGATTTGTGACAAGAATAACTCTCTCTCTCTCTCTGTCTCTCTCTCACACTCCTTTACTGTCTTCCTCTCTTGCTCTGTCTCTCTCTCGCACTCTCCTCTTCTTCTCTCTTTTCAAGGTGGACAATCCAGAGGATTGACTTCTCTGCCATGACATTGACTTCTCTTCTGTAGTCAGCATCTTACTGTCCTTTTATAGTAAAAGTAAAAAAAGAAGAGCAGTTAGAATTCCTTAGCAAATCAGCACTTAATATTTAGTGGCTATGCATAAGAGTTTAGCTTAACCCCTTTATTTAGCTAGATAATTTCACAGCTCTGTCATATTGAATGAGGATTGGGTAGGATTACAGTAGAAACAGTTCACCTATTGATGAAGCTATTGTCAACAATAAAACTGATTGGTCCTAAGAATAACAGCTGATGTATAAGGAAAAATATATTTATAGGTATAGTTTATGTGTAAAACCTATTCCCAACCACATGATGTGAAAATAAAATAAACTCTTGAAAGTTGAGTATATTGCATTTTAATTTTTACAAAATTAAAACAAGTATGAACTAATATCTCTCCGCTGCAGCTATTTTTCACTGTTTCACTGACTATACATTACTCAGTACAGACTCACTTACATGAATGTGTATAAAAGGCAGTATGTTATAAATAATAATTTGTGTGAAAAAATACTGAAAAAGTGCTTGAAACATAAAATGCCAAACACATGATTTAGAATTAAGTTGGTCTAGGAGGTTTTCTGAGAAAGACAATAGTTTAAATAAGGTAACCTTACTCTATCTGCCATGTCAAGATTGTCCTGCTCTTGTTCTGTTTTTCCAAAAACTGTAGCAATGAGTGCTTTAAAAGCAAAAAGGATAGAGCAGGTTGTCAGTTCGATTGTCGGGGGCACTAGGGAGGGGGAATATCTATAACCTTTGTAATCCCCCCTCCCTATCTCCCTCTCTCTCCCTCTCTCTCCCTCTCTCTCTCCCACCCCCTTTCTATTCCATGTATGTGACATTCATTCATCAGCCAAGTGCGTTTGGCAAGCCCTTTGCCTACAAGCGCCGTCCCAGTGACCACTAACCTTGGTGTGTCCTGACACTCGTGATGAGTATCTGCAGGACACTGAAGGCAAGCAGGCTGCTATGTCAGGCCTTTATTGTGTACTAGGGACAGTCAGCATAATCAAATGAATGACCCCTGAAGGCTGTGCCTTTTGGGAAAGGAGACGGAGAAGGAGAAGGAGACAGATCCTGAGCCAAAAGAATTTGGGCAGGTCGTACCCCCCCAACACACACACACACACACAAACACTCTACAGTCTTGCCCCAGGAAAAGGAGTGGGGCAGAAGGGAAAATTATTGTACTGTGCTGGACAAAAATGTTGCCCATTTGAGTGAGGCAGTGGGCAACCAGCAACACAGCAGCCTGTTAGCGGTGTGTTTGGATGCTACATTGCTCAAGGGTACCTCAGTGGTGTCACTGGCACTCCTGGGATTCGAACCCACAACTCTCCAATTGCAGGGGCAATTCCCACACCACTAGGCCAACAGCCGCCCCAAAATTGAGACAGTGATGGCAGTGAAAGCTAACCTACTAATCAAGGTCTTTTAAAACAAGGGAATGCCTTCGATGACTGTATATTTAAGTGGAAAAAGGGGGCTGTGAATGGTTAAGGTCCCCAAGCTTTGTCCAGACATCTGCTCACTTAGCAGGATCTTTGAGGAGCACTAGTCAGGCCATGATTGATGGGACTGATGCTGAGCTTGGAGCTGACACATCTACACATTAGTGGATTGTGTTGATAAGCTCATTACTGGACTTTAACTCTAAAGAGCATGGTGTCATACACTTTTAGCAGATCCTTTAACCCCTGTAAGTAGTGAAATGGGGCCTTCATGGATCAGACTTGTTCATTCAGCACATCTCACAGATGTTAGATCAGATTAAGATCTGGGGAATTTGGAGGCCAAGTCAACACTTTGTTATATTCCCCAAACCATTCCTGAACAATTTTTGCTGTGACAGGGGGCATTATCCTACTGAAGGAGGCCACAGCCGTTAAGGAATATCCTTGCCATGGATGGATGTACTTGGTCCGCAATAATTAAGTGTAAAGTGTCCATTTGTCATAATGTTTAGGTAGTTTGTGTTGAAGTAATATCTGTGTGAATGCCAGGACCCAGATCATTGCCCAGAGCATCACACTGCCTCTGCTCGCTTTCCTTCTTACCTTAGTGCATCCTGATTCCACCACTTCCCCAGGTAAGTGACATATCCACCCGGTGGTCCACATGATATAAAAGAAAATTGTCATGGGACTGGTCTATCACAGTTTGCCCAGGGTAGCGTGGCGGAAAAACCCAATCGCGGAGCCACACGAGAGAGTTAGGTTAACCACGCGTTGCTCTGAGAACTCTCTCGAAAGAGTTGAGATTCCCACCGGGAATCCGAGTTCTCACTCGCACACACAGTCAAGACAAGGAGAAGAGGGTTTTGGTAGTACTCACGGTGCCGTAGAGTAGAGGAGTTGGTAGAAGGCGGCTCGGGCATGTAGAAAGTATGACTGAGCATGGAGTACCTCCACTTCCTTGTTTACGGCTGGTGTGCATGACAAAATGTGATTCATCAGACCAGGCCACATTCTTCTATTGCTCCATGGTCTAATTCTGATGCTCATGTGCCCGTTGTAGGTGCTTTTTGTTGTGAATTATCAATGTTATTCACTTCACCTGATTTGTGTAGTTTCTGTTGCTCCTAAAAAATGTTTTGCCTAGATGATTCCAAAAAAAATAAGGAAAAAAAAAAAGTCAAAATTATCTGAAGGCATCCGCTGCACTATTTCAAGGAGTTGGTTAATGTTTACTCTTTTATTCAAAGTTCAATACAACTTTAGTTTAATTTATAATACTTCTGAAAATAGATACAGAATTCCTAATGGGCAAAAGGGGGGAAAAAACCCTGAGATTGCATTAGGACGAAGATTTTAGAAGATCTGCAACTCAGAAATGGAACCTATTCACCTCTAAATGGCATGAGTAAAGTTCAGTGGGATCTTCAGGTTATATCAGACCGATATTAATCCAATAGGGAAAGTTCTACGGGACTGCTGTTCAGTATGTTGTTTTGGTTTTTTTTTGCATACCTACATAAATAAACTGTCTAAAAAAACTGGACATTTTCAAGTCCATTCCCATAGTAGAAATGAAACTACAGAAACTGTACAGAAGAAAATTAGGTAAACATATGCCTAAATGAATTTTTAAAGATATGGTTAAGTGTAATATCAAAGACAAGTCAGCAAAGTATATGTACCTTTTAAAGTTATTAACTAGTCAGTTTATGTTTAACCCTGGAGGCATTCTGAAGGCGTGGATTGGAGCAAGATTTTTGACAATGTTTAAATAATTAAATGGACGTACTATTTAATGTAAATATTTACTACTTTCACAGTTTCAGCCATTAACTGAAGCCATCTCCATTGATAGATTGTCAATTTCAAAAAAGGGGAAAATTATATGAACTTTAGTTTATGAACTCTAGGCTCATTAAAACATAGGTTGTGTAATTAAGAACCATTTTATCACACTGAAGTTCTAAATTTTATTGCACTAATAATATGACCAAGAATTTGATAAGCAGTGCCCATATTTATCAAACTTCTTGGATTAAAAACCTCCTACAGAGGTTGACTGTTTGCTTTTTAGAGGGAAGTATGGTAAATATAACAATCAAATGAGCATTCAGGTCAGCCCTAGCAGAATGTGGTGCAGCTATAGTAAAACAAAAAGGAATTCGTTTAGTGAAGCTGTTGGGGGATTTCACTGGGTACCCACAGTCTTGGCAGAATAGCCCTGCCCCACGCAGGTGCTGCCAGGCAAGCTTGGATCTCAGTGAACAGCAACCTCTCTTGTCTCATTTGAGCAATACTGTAGACCACTTTGCTCTTTTTTTGGTTAATCAGACACCTGAGATTGAAACATAATACATTTATTAATGTCATTGTCTCCTTGTGTATCAGCAGGTTCCGGAGCGATTCCTGGAAGTGGCGCAGATCACATTACGGGAGTTTTTCAATGCCATTGTGGCAGGCAAAGATGTTGATCCTTCCTGGAAGAAGGCCATATACAAGGTCATCTGCAAGCTGGACAGTGAGGTCCCAGAGATTTTCAAATCTCCCAATTGTCTGCAGGAGCTTCTGCATGAGTAATAATTGGTATTTCTGGTCACTTTGCCATGCCATTCCTCACCTGGATCTGTATGAACAATAAGGTAGCATTTCTATTTTGAAGCCCCAGCTACTGTTAGCTGTTATTTTTTGTGCTGTTTCTTTAGGAAAAAGTCTATAAACTTGAATTGTTTTAAATGTGTTTAATCTTTAATTGCCCTTTTCTCTTGCCTTTAAATGGGTATTTTGTTTACCAAAAGATGGTAAGCAATGGAACAGCAGAATTCTCTTTTTTGTCATTTTGTTGAGGGGTTTGCTTCATGCCAGGATGTTTGCAATGTGTGATTACAGTTTTTGAATAAGACTTACATTTTCATCTTGTATAGATGTAATTATTATTTGTGATTAATATAATTATTACAATTTATGTTATAAATGCTTGCAAAAAGACCTGTGGTATTCTTGTTTCTCCTGACAGTGCTACATAAAATAAATTATTGTTTGAAAAAATGATTAAGGGGGTATACCTTTCCTAGTAACAAATATTTTCAGTATATTTGTTCTTCAGTTTTAGCTGTGGTCCAGTGTCCTTGTATTTTGTGTCCATTCTAATAGCACTACACTGGCTATAGTGAGGGAGGCCTACTCATAGGCTTTTTCCTTGACAGAACAACCTCTCCTGTAACTAAGCAACATGGCTATTTCATACTGGGGCAAGCCAGTTCGGCACAAAAAGGATGGACGCCTTCCCACTGAGAAACCATTTTTGCTCATAAAAAGCATGTTGTCACACTTGCTCAAACAAACACACAAAACCCCCACAATGCTCACGCATAAACTGACAGAAAAGCACAAATACACAAAAAGCCAAACACTGTCTTAGGCCATAAAAAAGAAAAGTATTATGTTTTTTTTTAACCTACTAAACATAAAACCATGAACATTTATTTTCTAATTATTTGATTGCATTTACTTTTTGACTAATTTCATTTGACATATTACTTTTGATACACACTACTTTTGATTGCAAGCATCAGATTTTTACACTTAAGTGAAAGGAAAGTGATTTTTCTAGATCATAATAAGAGGTGACTCAAGAGGGCAAAAGCCCAGACATGTGATCTGCCCTGAAAACCTTTGCATTTAGCGAATGCTGCTGATGAACTGAAACACAGGTGTGTAGTTATTGTCATCACAAAGCCTTAAAAACCTGCTGACTTCTAGATGAATGAGCACAAAAGAGGGCAAAGTGTTGTTATTCTGCTGCCAGACCTGGCACTATCTGCAGTCATTGGACACACACAATAACAAAGTGCCAAGCTTTCACTATGCATTATGGAAGTGGTAAAAAGTTAAAGCTAAAAACTGATAAACTGAAAAACTGCGCATCCTCTTCTCAAGCCTCACGCACATACACTCACATAAAATTCATTTAGACAAATGACAGCACACATTAAGGCCCTTTTTAATGCAATGTGTCACCACTGGCTCAGAAACAAATATGGTAGGCCTACTTAGCGTAAATATGATCTCTGTAGTTGTGATTAGTGCCCTAATGCGTATTCCTGGCCTAAACTAATGATTGAAGCCACATCTGCTATTTTTCAGGTAGCAAGTAGAAAAGCAGGAAATGATTGTGTAATATCCCACATAAAAATGACCAACAGCATATTCCCCAGAACATTAGTCATTGAAAAAAGTGCCTGGAACTGTTAACACCAACAAATGTTTTTTTCTTCAAAGGAAATTAAATATCAAAAAGATTTTTGTATAAGCTTTATAACATATTTATTGAAATGAACACAATAATATTAGGCATTCAGTGTTTAAATCAGTGAATCTTTCACCAGCTTGATTAAGGTTTTTGTACACTGCCCTTCAAAAGTTTAGTACCACTTGTCATATTAATAACTGCTTTTATTTTATTTAACAATAATTTGAGTGTAGATTGAAAGACTATAATCTAGACACCACAAAATGTAAGCTATTTTTTTTTATATTTCATGTCTGGGAACACTGAGATGAAAAATGATGTACTGTAATAGTTTGTTTATTATCTATTTATTTATTTCTACCTCACAGTAAATCTGCCTCTAGCTTTGATCATCACATTTATAAGGCATTCTTAATGTTATTTTTACTTAATTCTAAATATTATACAGCTCTCTCAATCATTATGAAATCGTTTACAGTTCTGCTCATCATTCTGGATGAATTCAGCATTTCTAATTTCTTTCTGCTAGCTACTCATTAACTGGAAAGTGTTGTCATCTTAATGCAACAATACCAATTTTGAACAGTAGTGTATTTTGATCTGTATTGTTCTATGACTCTAACACGACTAAAGGTAGAAAAGGCCTTTTTTCATAAAATTTAATAAATTTTATTATTTTCATTAAAGCACCATGCAGAAGCTCTCAGTGCATTCGGTTCTAGGTATTTAAAGTAGCATCAAAGCAATACTCAATTTGTGTGTGCATGCGTGTGTGTGTGTGTGTGTGTGTGTGTCCAGCAATATAAAGAGTATTGTTATGCCTTTTGTTTATCTAGTATATCTTGTATATCATTTGACATTTTTACTCACTTTTATGTATTTTGAAAGATGCTCATGATTAAATTAGCTATTTATACACTAATGGTCATGTTTACATTTAGGATTTTGCTGTTGCAAAATGCCCATAATTTATTGATTTAATTAATCGTAACTTATTTCGTGTACAATTCATGAAGATAATCTTTAATTTAATTTAATTTAATTTAATTTAATTTAATTTAATTTATTAACCCTTATAGTCACACATAAACACACAGTGTGAACAATGTGAAGTTCTTTCTCTGGATTTAACTCATTCACCAAGTGAAGCTGGGGGCTGCCGCCAATGAGGGGCGCCCAGGGAGCAGTGTGTGGGGACGGTACCTTGCTCAAGGGTACCTCAGTGGTGACACCAGCAGTTGTCACCACATCTTCACTGTTATTTGGTAGAATTCAAAACTATAACGTCCTTCTCCAGTTTCATAGAAGAAAAAGTTACTTAAGTGTAAGTAGACATTGTAATTTCATAAGCAGTAGCTGCTAGAAGAACATTATTTACTGTTGGTTGAAAGGTGAAAAATATTTATTGTGTTTGAGTTTTTTGTTTGTTTGTTTGTTTGTTTTTTAGAGCTCCTTTGTTTTATATCCTCGACACAATACAGTAAGCAGATTGCCTAGTGTGCCTTCCATCTCCTTGGAACTGAATGTATGTGCAGTATACACAAGCAAACTTGGGCAAAATAAATACAAAGTCAGATGTTGCTTCTTTTGATCATTCAGGAGTCAACACGAAGAATGAATGCCTTACAGTGGTAGGAGATCCTAAATATCATATGGAGAGAAAAACATATATACACTTACAGGTGATATACACTTCCAGCATCATTCGAAAGGTGTTTTTGTTGTTGTTGTAAGCAAGTTAATAAATATCAGCATTTTTCTCAGTCAAGTTGTCAGCATTGTGGGACTGCAATAGAGTTTTTTGTGGTCCATGAAATAATAGCAATACCAAAAACAGAGAAAACTTTAATTATACGTATTAAATGATGACATATGTGAGTAAAGGATTGGCAAAAGTGGGAGAAAAAAGTAGTATGTGACTATTGTGGCAGTGTGGTGCTAAGAGAAGTGAGGCAGCCACCGCCATAATTTATAGGCTGATACAAAGAGGCACTTTAGCTGCCCAAGCGCTCCAGCAACTCCACAGAACAGGAGGAAGGGTCACTCCCCCTCTGCGCCATAATGACAAGCGGAACTGTGCACCGCTCCCCTTCTGTTTGATTTCATCAGCTCGCCTTTGAAAGGCACATCTTAACAGCACAACAATAAAACAGCTGTGTTTGTGTTAGCTCATCCATTGTTGAAAATTTTTACCACCTCCCCCTCTCCTTTCTCGCTCTCTAAAGAGATAATGCAAGAATTATGTTGCTCCCATGTTCTTATGTATAAAAAGAGATAAAAATCACTGTTATTAATTGCAGTTTAAGCAGGGGAAAAAATGGTAAAGGCTTTCTAAAATATGTACACCCTTACAATAAAATATTGGAAGCCATTCACTAAGCTTGCATCATAATCCTTTGACACGTTTGCTGTCTTGTTGCTCTTAGCCGAACCTATTTTCAAACTTCTGTGTTTATAGACAATTTAATTTTATTCTAAATTGCTTTTTTGTACACCTGCTGACACTAAAGTTTGATCTGGGCTTATTATTATTATTATTATTATTATTATTATTATATTACTATTGTTGTTGTTGTTGTTGTTGTTGTTGCCCTAACTCATACATGAGTGATAGTCCTTGGTAAGAACACTATGACCTGGCATCATAGTTACCTACAGAAGCTCCTGTAGCTGTTTAGATCTAAATATTTTTGCTGCAGAAAGATGGAAAAAACACAACCAGATCAAGATGATAACTCACTATTTAAATCCATGCAGATTACAAAGAACAGAGATTGCCAAATTTGTTGAATGTGTTGAATGGTGGTTGTTTACCATCACTTGTTATTTTTCTTCTTTGGAATGAAGGAAGAACCCCTGGAGCCACCTGAGTCCCCCTTCTATGTTCCCCGTGAGCTTTGAACAGACAGGCTCCTTGCAGTTGGGCTGAAGCAGCATCTTTGTATTACATGAACAGTCTGCTGCATAATCAAATACCATCTGTCTCTACATCTGAACCTGTTTTTAACATCTGTGCGTTCTGGTCTTAACAAAGCTTTAAAAACCAATTCACAATGTTCACAGTTCACTGGGCTAGATGAGTATATTTACTACCTTTAATACATCTTTCCGCTACTTTTACGAGAATCTTAGCTCTCTTGTGACTAGGGGGTTGTTAGGGGCGCTGCTGGTGGGATGATATTGCCTTGCTCAAGCACCGATTGTCCTGCCATGAGTAGCCAAGTGCAGAGTGCCTCGGCTCACTGTGGCACAGAAGAGCACATGTGAGAGAGAGAGTGAGAGAAAGAGGGACAACAAATGGGGGAATTTTAAAAGCGAATGATTACTTTTTGGCAAAAAATAACATTGTCCATTCTGCCTCTGATGAGAAGTCTCAAACCTGCTCATGCTTGAAGTCCTATTACTGAAAATGACATTGTAGAGTGAATGACAACCAGGGGAAGAATCAGCAGAATGGTGGTGGCGAAGATGAAATGCATTGTGGGAGGATGGGAATGTGAAAGGTCCCTCAACGGATGGATTCGGCTGCCACCTAACAAATGGCGAGGACTCTGAGTGTGTTCTCCCCACCTTAAGGCCTGTTAAGGTTTATATAGTGGTACAGGTTCCAAATACATGATGCTGGTTTTTATACAGGGAGCACAAAATCCAAAGAGGCAAATGACCAGAAAAGGGCTATATTATTAATGTATTAAAGTGAACTTGAAATATAAAATAGATATTTTCCCATTGTTAATTCATGTCCCTGGCCATTTTAAACACGATTCATCATATCATTCAAAAGACACATTTTTGTTATTCCATAATTTTTAACAAAACATTAAAGTCTTTTGCACACCTTTGAAACATTGTATGATTTTTGATTGTATCACCCTGCACCAGCGGGCAGGGAAAAATAATATAAACCAATAATAACTTGTTTCACTTTCCTCTCCTACCATCCCCATCTATCATCGAGCGAAAATGCTCATCTAGCTCAGAGACCTTCCCTGATACCTCATTCACTAGCATATCTTATTGTATGTAAAGGGAAATGCAACAAGATTTTCAATTCACATTGCCTTTAAAGATACACAAAGCCAGAGTTTTATTTTGACACTGCCACAAAGCAAAATTTAAAAATTCAAGCTCAGATCCTCAAGTCAAGGCTAAAAGCCACAAAGAAAAACTTCAAATAGCATGAGAGTAAAACCTTGAGAAGAGTCAAAACTCAAAAGAAGCACCCATCCTCTTCTGCAAATTAAAATGCATTCAGAAAATACAAAAGAATGATCTTTAAGATGAGTCAGAAAACAATATTAAACAATTGGTAAAGATCCAGGGAAGTCAATTGATTGTGCAGCAAGCAAGAAAAAAAACACATAGTTCTTCAGGCAAGTGATAAAAGTTTAAATGAACATGTACAAAACGCAGGGGAACCACATCAAGACCAAAGTAAGGCTACCGCAGCATCAGATAAGGCAGCGGTGCAGTGGTGGTAGCGGATGGAGCCAAGCAAAAGTGGAAGTACATGTATGGCATAAAGAAAAAACAAAAAAGTATGATTGTTAAATGAGATACCAATACCATTTACCCCTGAAACTTGAGTGAATATGTACGGGTGACAGGGGAATAACACCAACATCTTAAATTCACCATAACTTTTTTTCTAATAGCTCCCAGCCTTTTGCCTTGATCTGTAATAACCCAAAGCCTAAATAATCCATTTTCATATCACTGGGCTGATGTCTTCCTACTCTTCTTACTATCACTTAATCTCATGAAGGACCAGCTTTAGACTGCAAGTACCAGATTTCAAAATGAACAATATTTTGTAACCATTGCAGCCTTGTTCTAAATTCAGTCTTGAAGTTGAATAAGTAATCAGTTTTATAAAGGCTTCTACTAACTCCATTAATAAAAAGCTTCTCACTAAAAAAGCATATTAACAAGAATAAAACACACAGTGTTTAAGCAAAGATCATGTTGTCTTTTTCCCGAATGAAGGAGAAACGTGTTTGGAAATCATTTGTTTCAGATACTGCTCAGTTCATTCAAATACTGTTCAATCAAATACATTATTAAGCATGTTTAAAAAGAAGCTTGATTTTAAATTTGCCATTTTTTATTCCACTAACTTGTGTAACTGAATTTTTTAAATGTTTTTCCCTTCAAATCAACAGACTAGATGCAACTGTGTATCAGATGAGTTGGTGACACCTAGTGGTAGATTTTTCACAAGATTTTGCTTTAATATACCACCCTGTGTTTGTAACCAAAGTTACATTTCCAATATTCCAGTAGTGTTTAGCAAACACTTAGGTCGTGACCTGGAGCCCCGAAGGTGGTCAGCCGGGCTAGACAAATGGGCAGCAGTTCCTCTTGGAAAAGATTGATGGGAGACTAATAGGAAACAGAGTTAGTTATGTTTAGGTTTACAGGGGACAAATTACAACTGTAAAGAGTGCCAGTTGAGCCTCCGGCATACCTACCTATAGCAGCCTAGCTAGAAAGGGCAGAGCCAATGGGAAGCAGAGACACGAGAGCACCTCAAGACACTGGCACCCCCCACTCCACCGTCAGCAAACTTGAGTGAACATCAGGAGTGGTGGGACAACAACCCAGTTTACTAGAATTCTCTATGCCCATAAGCTCCCATCTGTACACCCTTCATCTATCAGGAAAAGTTAATCATGGAAAGCCTGGCTAAACAAGTAGGTTTTCACCCTAGACTTAAAAACTGAGACTGTGTGAGTATCAGACATTAACCAGAAGAATATTCCAGAGCTGGAGAACTTTACATGAAAAGGTTCTTTCCCCTGCTGTAGCTCTCATAATTCTGGGGAGTTGTAGATAGTCCGCACCTTGAGAGTTAAGTGAGCATGGATAAAGGCCGTGGTCAAGGGACTGGAATGGATATGGCAAAAGCTTGATTTTGTGTTCAAAAGCTTGATTTTGTGCTCAACACATGTTAACATTAATACTGCTGCAAACTAGTATGTAGTAATTATCCCAAACCTATCTATGCCTTTTAAAATGTCAGGCTGATAACATATTAACCTTTAGAATTTCATTTAGCATGAGAAAAATCCCATTTTTGGTTCTAGTTAGCTCACTGCTTTCCTGTGATATGAACTGTTCTTCAGTCTGATTACAAGGCCTGTACTATGCGCCTAGATACAAAGAGCAGCTCATTTTACCCATTGGCGCGATATATATTTCACATTCTCCCCTAATTGCAAACTACAACGTGTACCTGTATGGTAAATGGAACTTGTAAAATGTATGTGGATATAAGGTAGCTGCTCATTAGTATATGTACAACCGCAAAACTCCTCTGCTAAAAAAGAAGCACAGAGATGCGTCCAAAATTTGCACACAAGCATGTAGACAGATCAGAGAAGTGCACTCTTGTCAGACAAAAAAGGACTCTTTGGCAATAATTATTCCAGTAAAGTTGGAGAAAGAAGGGTCACACATATAATCACAAGAACACCATATCCACATATAAAGTTTTGGAGTACTGAAAAAGTGTCATACGCAGAGCAATGTACCAGAGGATATTAGAGAAGAACTTAATATCATCTGCCAAGAAAAGGGAAAAGATGGACATTTCAAGCAGACCTCAAATATACATACAAAATTACTCAAGACTGGAAAAAAAGGTTAAAAAAGAAAAGTGAGTCGATCTCTTGAATCCCATTTAAAACTGGAAGATTTTGAAATCTCAAGTCCAACCAAGGGGCCCTTATAACCTTGGGTAATGGAAAACATTTGCCAAGAGGAATGAGCAAAAATTAAGTGGCTGGTTTCATGTAACAATGAGAAATCACACGCTTGCGTTAAATCACACGTTGGTGGTATTGTGTGATTGCTGCTCACTTAGATTTAATGTCATGTATTTAATTGATACTGCTGTACCTTAAAAGCTACATTTTAGGACCATTTATTCTAGCAAAATACAGGAGCTCTCACAGCAGAACGTGAGATAGCAGTTTGGGACTGCTTATATTAGATGAAGCTGTGCCTCCATTCTATGTGATCTTTGTTTAGAAGAGGTGTGTAAAGGCTGAAGAACCACAAAACAAGGGATAAAAAGCTGCACAGCTGTGACTCACCATCTCCTCTCTTTAAGCTGCTTACTCTCAGCCCTATTGCTGCAGGCAGTGCTAAGGAATTTCATTTATGATGAAATGGACACCATTCCAGAAACTTTCCTCTTCAATACCTCACTATAAATAACTATCCTCCCATTCTCCCATTGAACAACGAAATACATAAGAGGCATACCATTGCATACAGAGAGACAGCGAGTGTAAGAGAGAGAGATGACAAATGACTGCTTCCAAATAGTTGAATGAAACTTCTAGTCCTATCTGATTGCTTTGATTTTGCCTGATCTGTAACTTAAAATTACTGACAGGGCTGATTAGAATTAGCATTAAAGTCTGTCTTTTCTCGTCACCATCTCGACTGTGGTGAGGCGCGTGGGTTTTGTCACAGGATTAGGTTGACGGATGAT
>JBBPCZ010000001.1:39635158-39654839 GCA_037974445.1 Brycinus macrolepidotus | reverse complement strand
ATGGATTTCCACCAACGAAAAACCCTTGCTGTGACTCTGCTACAAGATTTATTTACGCAGAAAAGAAAAAAAACGCCGTTGTGTTTGGGTGCACCCCATTCTTCAAAAACGTAAAAAAACAGCTAAGCTAATTGGTTGAATCTTGTCACATGACCCGCGGTGCACTTGTGGCATTCTGAAAAGTTGAGATGTTTTCAACTCGACGCGGCGCGGACGCGCCTGAAAAAAACGGGCGCGTCGCACCACGTGTGCATCGCGACCGCGTCGCTTCCGTTATGAGCGCGGCTGCCGTGCGTCTACATTTGAAAAAAAATGGACTTGAGCACGCAAAAGACGCGATATGTGAACGGCCCCTTAGCCATGTAGGGTAAAAGGGCATCATATCATGCTTATGAAATAGAAGTGGAAAAGGATTCAGGGCTTTGCTTGAAACATTTGAGAAGTAAGCTCTGTACACTAACGCCCATGGTAAGAACATCATTCATTTGCTTCTTCTGTCGTAGGTTAAGGTAATGGTACGGTTACATAGAGGATAATGTTTACCAAACATTCTTGCTTAAAAAGAGATGCTGTAATAACATAATTCATTCTTTTATATGAAAAACTGTGACATTCAGTCAAGTCATAACTATTGTCATCCTTAAAATGCTTAAAATGTGTCTTGTATTTTTTATGCATTTTAATTGCAATTTCTCTAATATTTGATCAGATCTGGACAAGATAGACAATGAGAAAAATGAGATGAACCAATCTGATATTGCTGCACTGCATCATTTTTACTCTCGGCATCTGGATTGCCCCGATAATGCTGCTCTCACAGAACTCTTTGCCCAGGTATGGTATCCACCGCGCGTATATTGTTTTAGGTACCTTTTACCTTATACCTTATAATCCTGATACTCAAAACACAGTAAAACATACACTACAGCAACCATATTAAGGCCATCCATTTTAACTTGCAACCAAAGAAAATTTCCATGATTTGTGATTTTTGTCTGCGGCAGCTTTGTCATGGTGTGAAAACTTGCCTTTAGAAACTTGAGCCACTTGGAACTAAAATACAACAGTTTTCAATGGGACCTATGCAACATTTGCATTTAACTAACTAGCAAACTCAGAATCAACATGTTACCTATAACAGACATATATACCATCTAAACAACAAAACAGCACACAGCTTTTATTCCATATTTTTTTTGTGCTATGAAATTGTTTTGTACTTTTTTTGTTTGTGCCTCCATCACTTCTGGAAAGTGTCCGCAAGATTTGTATGTATTATGACTAAACATTGTATATTTTCAGTTAACGTTAAACAATGATAAAGTGTAAGACTTTTGACAGACCCTCCAGTTAATAATTAGCCTAAACAAAATATCCAAACCCCAGAACCCAGTAACATCTTTTTTACATTATATTACAATCATTTGGTAGACACTTTTATCCTAAGCAACTAATTATTAACTGGAGGGTCTGTCAATAAATTCAAGTTTCAGGACAATATAATGCAATATTATGATCTTCTGCCTCACTTTGATGTTCTGCTTTGTAATTTAATAGTGTTACATTACTTCGTGAAAAACAAATGACTATTTTATCTGACATATGCTTCAGGCTTAAGATGAAGAAAACATTTTAAATCTGTAACTTAAATGTAAGCTTAAAGTTTGTGACTATACATGCAGCTGTTTGGGTAGGGGGATAGGGGGCACTATTGTTAGGGAACATGAGAAAAGTTTATTTTCTTTACGTTTAATTGACATGAATTGTTGGACACTACTACATAAATGCTGACAGACCTCATACAAAATAACTTTTTCTCATCACAGGTGAACTGTAATGGTTTTACTATTGAAGATGAGGAGTTATCTCATTTGGGCTCTGCAATTTTTCCTGAGTAAGCATGACCTTATGCTTTGCCTCAGAGTCTGTTGACGATATTTGAATATTGGTTTATTTTGACTAAGCATCTGTGACATCTTTCTCACGTCTCTTACAGTGTTGCTTTGATGAACCACAGCTGTGGTCCAAATGTAATTGTGACTTATAAAGGCACAGTAGCTGAGGTTCGAGCTGTACAGGAAATCATTCCTGGAGAGGAGGTATGACTAAGTTCTGCGTAGTCTTCTCTATGACAAACTTCAGAGATTTCAAGCCCTGATTGTACAAACATGTATGAGGTCTCTGCTTAGAAATTACAGGCACACCACCAGAACTTCACCAGAATTATCTGTATTTAAAAAATCAGCCCTGTCACAGCAAATGAATAAAAGCAGTTTAAAAGTAGTCTGTAATGTTTAAATACATTTGCCATTTTTTTCTGTTAGTGCCTGACATGACTATTAATAAATACCAGCTATATTAAAAGGATTAAAACAAAGTCGACTGTTTTAAGTAATTATAGCTCTTTTTTTTTCTAATAGATTTTCAACAGTTACATCGATCTTCTCTATCCGACAGAGGATAGAAATGAGAGGCTAAGGGATTCATATTTCTTTACCTGTGATTGCAAAGAGTGCACTACCAAATCTAAGGTGATGTTTAATATTTAATGGTTTTTTGAGAATAAGACCACATATATTACTGTATTACTATAAAACAATAAAACAAAATAAGAAAAAAGGGGAAATATTTGAGTTTACAATAAGTACACTAAAGAACATGGTAGAGGAACGTGGCCACTTCAACCACATTAACAATGTTCTTGTTGTCCCAGGTATGGCGGCATTTGGTCTGTCATTTCTGTTCTGCTACAATTTCCTAAAGTATTTCTGATAAATGGTCACTTGTGTGACTTTCATACACAGCGTGTATCTGCAGAATGGGGCTTGTACTTACCCAGTTGTTGGTAATGTAACACACCGTGACTGTAATGAAACCCTCGGATCATATATTCATTCATATATATATATATGTGTGTGTGTGTGTATATATGTATATATAGAAAGAGAGAGAGAGAACCATTTGATTGAGGGGCTAGAAAAAAAGAAATGTTTTTATTGCTTTCTCAAATATGATTTTTGAGCATTTAATCACAGGGCTGCAAACACATCATAAAATTCTTGCAAAAACATTTAAACATGGAGCTGTCAACCCTTGCCATGCCACAAATGTGAGTTAAGATGGATTTACAATATCACATCATAGAACAGAACACAGTTTTCTGGAGAATTTTCACTAAACAATGGATGGAAATCGATACCCAAGGTATTGTTAGCTGTCAACACAGGTGCACACACACTAATTTTATATCATCTTTTTCATAGCATATTACTTTGCCTCTTTTGTGAAATGGTTTTCAGGACAAAGCCAAAATGGAGATTCGCCAGAAGCTGAGTACACCCCTAGCTGCTGAGGACATTCGAGAAATGGTGAGGTATGCTAAGAATATCATTGAGGAGTTCAGGAGAGCCAAGCACTACAAGAATATCCTTTCCTTGTGTATGCAGGGGTAGAGGTGTTTATGTACTTGCCTACCATGCTGTCACTGAAAATGTGTACATGTCTGTAGAACTTCTGTTTTAACTGAAAACAGTAACAGTTTCCTATATGATGGCCTAGCTATTTAACTGGTCAGTGTTTTGGCTTTGTTTCCGTTAACTGCTTCTCATCACTCCTCTGTATTCTTGTCCAGAGACTTAGTTAAATTTTGCTGACATTACAGGAAACGTTTTATGAAAAATTTAATTTGCACAATATATTTCTTACCCAAACGTGGTTGATACATTTGGTGTCAAAAGTTTGATTCTTTTGCAGTAAACTGGTGAAAAAATATGGTTTGCTGCAGTGGATGTATTCTTATTTTCACTTTCACTTATCTTATTTTCAACAAAAACATAAATAATTTAATCAGGGGTATGCAAACTTTTGCACTCTACTGTAATATGTGACTTTCCATTACTTTTTAGTTACATTAACCTTGTAGCTCTAGGGCAAAACAAAAGAAACAAATTTAGTCACCAAGAATGCCATGGTCAATCAACTGTGTTTGGGTTTTAGGGCACAATATTTCCCCAGTGAGCTACTGCTTTAACAAACACTTGTTGCACATCTTCAGAGGGTATCAAAGAAAAACAATAGTCACAGTCAGTTGAGAGACATCAAATCCAAAGCTCAAGTCCTAGAAACTATTGGTTTATTTTGACAGTTCCTGGCAGTAGTTTTAAGGTCGTCATAGACCTGAATTGAAATGTGATGATTCTTAACTGCACAGCACCTCCCAGTGAACTGCTGGAGATTTGCGAGCTGAGTCTAGAGAAGATGGGATCTATCTTTGAGGACACCAATGTGTACATGCTGCACATGATGTACCAGGCTATGGGTGTATGTCTTTATATGCAGGATTGGGATGGAGCCATGAAGTATGGCGAGAAACTTGTGCAACCCTATAGGTAAGATTTGATTTGATTTTATATAAATAATGATTTTCAGATCATTTTGAACCACTGAAGTGCACTAATGTTAAAATGTTGCTGAACTTGTGCATCTAAGTTTAATCTTTTAAAGTGTTTTCTTTTTTCTTTGCCAGTATACATTACCCTCCCTATTCTCTCAATGTGGCCTCTATGTACCTGAAACTTGGAAGACTTTACTTAGGACTTCAGAAGAAAACAGAAGGAATAAAAGCTTTGAAGAAGGTATTGTGTATTTAGCATGCATTTAAACTGTGTTTTAAGGGGGTAAAATGTGAATCAGAGGTCACCGATCCATTATCTAGAGATCTACCTTTGTGCAGAGATCACTTCCAAGCCAAACCTAACACATCTAATCTAGCTAAACAATGTTTGCATAAGATGAAAGCAGTGTTTGTGAAGTCAAACTTTGGTTTATTACAGTTCTGGGCTCTGGGTTTGTGACATCTGTAAAAACAGATATCAGAGAATGATCTACAAAACTTGACCACTGCTGATTGAAAATGTAATTTTCAAAATGGAGGGACAAGCAAACTATTAGCTCATGAAGGTAAAGATTTTTTTACTTGTGAACTTATGCTCCAATGCTGGTAATCAGTGAAAGTAAAAGTAGTTTTCAATGGATTGGAGGGATTTCTCCTTGTCCACTGAAGCTGGAAGCTGGGCAATCAGGACATTTTCTGTAATGTATATCAGTCAAGCCATTTGTACACCCTTCTGTGTCTACTGAGCTATGGTGATATACTCGCATTCCTGAGATTGGGGGAGATATTTAATTTAGTTCAACTAAACACAGACGAATTGCACAAGAACAAGTTAGGTAAGTTGTTTCTAAATTGTGTACTCTAAATTGTGTTTGTTACTTTGCTTAATTACTTGATTCATGTCATACAAACAACTGATCCGAAATTTCTACAGCCAGTAAACACGTACAATAAATTGCAAATTTCAATAAATTGCTAATTTGCTGACAAACCAGTAATGTTTAATGTAAGGATTTTTTTTGTAGAAATGTCATCATGAATCTTCCCCAGTATCTTGCTTAGGTGTTATGTGAGATGCGCAATTCCAGCCAAACCACAGGCAGAAATATTTTAGTACCACTTTCTTAGACCCTAAGAAGACGATTGGATAGACAAGACTGGTTTCGTAATATTAGGTGCGCATGGTGCAGCCATTTCCTTGTAATTAGTCTTTTTATATGTTTTGAAAATTCAAGGTGGTTCCCTGTCTCCAATGTTTTGTAGATTCAGTGGACTGTTTAAAATTTGGACCATGAACTTATTTGATGTTAATACCACAATAATAATTTTAATAATAGTATTCTTTTCAAAACTTCACTTATGTAGTCATCAATTTTGTTTCAGGCTGTGTCTATTATGAATGTGGTGTTTGGTAAGGACCATCATTACGTTGATGAGATAAATAAGGAGATGGAGGAACAAAAGTGAAAAAGACAAAGAAGAGAACCTCCGTAATGACAACAAAGACTGCATGGCATGGATCTTATACCTCTTCTTGGATACAAAGTAGTATCATGATTGTTTCTTTCCAGTGTTTAGATACATTTTGTGATTGCTGACTTGAGTGCTTGATGTTGAGGTACTGGTATTGTTCATCTTTGCTTGTTTTGTGTGAGCAAGGGCTAACATATAAAAACCAAATGCAATGATACAGATATAAATTCTTCATTATTTTTAAATATGGCAGGTTTGCTCTACTGTGTAAAATTTAAAATGCAAATTGGATTATGCAAAAATTAAAATGCAAAAAATACTGTTCAAAGTACCTCTCTCACAAAATGTAAATCATCTGTTTAATATGCGTTTTGCATCCTTTGTTCTTCAAATTTATTTTCTTTGCGGTGCTGCATGATTATTTTGGTTATTTCCCCTGATGGAGCAATCCTTTTCCAACTCATCAGTTATTTACCATGTTGGTGTGTGTTGAGCAAGGAAATCACAAAATTGTGCCTAACATCAGTGCTTTAGAATTGGAACTGATGACCCCTGCTCTATTTTATAATACAAGCGATGCTGCAAAAAAGTGCTGTACAAATAAAATCAAATCGAAATGCATATTGACTCTGAAAATTACCACGAGGTTCTGGAAGTAGTCAGAATTCACCATTTCCATTGTATTTACACTAGTATAAAGTAAAGTAAAATAAAGTGGCCCTTTATAGTCATGTGTGAAACCCCACAGCACACAGTGTGAACATTGTGAAATTCCTTCTCTGGGTTGAACCCATTCACCAAGTGAAGCAGTGGGCTGCCACCAACAGGGGCGCCCGAGGAGCAGTGTGCGACGGTATCTTAGTATGTACCTTAGTGGTTCCGCCAGCAGTCCTGGGATTCCCACCCACGACCTTCTGATTGCAACTCCCTAACCATTAGGCCACCAGCTGCCCAAAAAAAAATTGCTTGCTCTGTGTATTCGAACCCCAATCATCTGATTCAGAGGCTGACGCTTTAGCATCTAATTATGTAACACTAAAAATGCTACCGTGAACTGTAGAATATCTACTGAAGTTTAATTTGTGTGGACAAGCACACAATAAAATAAATACTGATTTGAGATGTGTACACAAAAGATCACTACAGAATGTGCAAGAACAACATTTTTCCTAATTACTTGATTTGAGCTGTAGGTACCATGCTGTCTGCCAGAAATGCAACGCAAGCATCCTGTCACAGATTGAGTGGAATGTGCTCCGAGGGGCAGGGTCTGTTCTAAAGGTTATAAAAGCTGGCCAATCCCCACATTCTTTCTCTTTCCTGGGTCTGCTTCGGAGCGGATGCACATAATCATCCTTTGTATGCAAGACAAAGAAACTCACCTTTGTTCCAAACAAAAAACAAAAGATGTTCTTATGTTTCAGTAGTTTAGCCAAAGTTTAGCTTAGATGTCTGATCAACATCACAACAAAGTCAAGCTTGCAACAAGCATTTCTGCAGCCTTTAAGTAAGTGAGGGGACCAAGTCCTTCATTTTCAACTGCAGAAGCTTAATTCCTGGACCTCCTGGATGATTCCCAGCAATGGGACTGCATGCAATGGCCACTCTGAAATTTCCCTTCAAACTTCCACAGAAAGTGAGGATGACAGACTGATCTTTAGATATTTGCAAAAATATGGAATCATGTGAAGTTGAACTTTTATATCTGGGCACCATAGCGTAGCATAACTTCAGAAACAAATGCTGTAAAACTTGTGTGTTCATGTTCATGTTTTAAACTGTGTTTGAAAAATCCAAACTCAGGTTTATATGTGCAGCGATAGACTCCTCTTTGCATGTGATGTCATTTTACTAATCTCAGTAATTCTCAGCACCCCAGAGAATTCCTAAGCTCCGTATTTACAAAGCTAAACATCATTAGTTTTATAAGGCTGAAGTCATTCTCAGTTACATTAAAGACTAGATAAAAGCTCAGCTGATCTCTTTAACACACAGTGTAGTTAAGAAAGTGACACAATTTTTCCGTTGTCTCCAGAGATAAAGGATCGCATTCCACGTGTTCCTTCTTCACTCACTCGGAACACACGCGAGCGCCATCTTTACCATTCAAACTTGTGCAACTAAACACACACGTACATGCTCAGTCACCTATTCGCTCATTAAATCGCTCAGTCGCTCTTTCCCTTAGAACTGTAAAGATAAGATAAGAGATAAGATAAACCTTTATTGTAAAGATAAGATAAGAGATAAGATAAACCTTTATTAGTCCCACAAGTGGGAAATTTGCAAGATTCTGATGTTAGTTTCATTGCTACTTTGTGTTTTAGAAATTGATTGTGTAATAAATGTTTCATTAATTTTCACAAAGTTGTCTTGATTTCACTCTAGTACTGGTTGATGTCAAAATCTGTATAAAAAGAATTCACATTTGTTAAACAATCTTCAGAACTCAAATCGTTAATATGACCATCTTTAGTTAGAAATGAAAGATTGTAATATTTACGATTTGATTATACTGAAATTAATTGATAATGAGCGATAAATTAATGAGTTATTTAATTAATGAAGGCAGACCCAACAGAGCTATTATACAATTTTATTGTATACATTTTGTAATGCTTACTTTTCAATAGCATTTTGATTGCTGAATGAAATTAAAAGACATTCTGGTGTCGTATATGAATTCATCAAGACAGGAGTATAAATAAAAATGATATATACTTCCAACACTCAACATACATCGTCTTTACCATTTTGTCTTTTATATATATATATATATTTTATGTTTTATTTTATATTAACAGAAACATCAAGATTCATAAAGTACAACTGAAACATAGTCATTCATACAAATACAATATATGTAAATCTAGATAATATAATATTTAGTGTGATATATATTTTTTTAACAGTGTGAGAAAAGAGAAAAAATAAATTTAAAAAACAATAATAATAGATAAGTAAATACTAATAAAATAAATAAATAAAAATAATAATTAAGTAAAAAATAAAGGGATGAAAGAGATTTGAAAAATGTTATAAAAGATTGCCACTTGTCATGAAATTTATTAGGGTTGCCCCTCACAGAATACTCAATCTTCTCCAGCTATAGAAAGGGCATTGTATCTTTGAGCCACTGAGTAGTAGAGGGAGCATGGGTGGACTTACAATTAAGAAGAAGATGACGTCTTACCAGTAGGGAAGTGAAGGCTAGAATGTCTAGTTGGTTTGAGGTGTATTGATGGTAATTATTTGGGAGCCCAAAAATGGCAATACACGGAGAAGCTTCTATATTCTTAGAAAATATCTTGGACAAAGTGTTAAAATAGTTCTGCCAAAGATTAGATATTGACAGACATGAGTAAAACGTGAGTGAGATTACAGGGGGAATTATGACATTTATCACAATTGTCAGATATGTTGGAAAAAATTTGTGCCAGCCTTTACAGTGGTGAGTGTTGAACTCTCAAAAGATTGTAATTTATTATAGAGCACTGAGATGAGTGACTTTTGTAGGGCACCTAGGCTGAGAAGCTCCTCCCAAGGTTGAGTTGGAGGGGAAAATGGAAACGTTGGAAACAAAGACTTGGCACAATGTCTGATCTGAAAGTACTGAAAAAGATGAGATGGGGATAGGTTAAATTCATTTGACAGCTCAGTAAAATTTTGGAAGATACCATCTTTGTAGAAATCTTTAAAACATTTCAGCCCTTTATTATGCCAGGAAAAAAAGATAGGATCTGTAAACGAGGGTTTAAACAAATGGTTCCTCAATAAGGGAGCTTTAATGAATGGTGAGATGAACTTGAAATGTGTCCTGAACTGGTACCAGATTTTGACGGTGGAGCTTGCCACCTGGTTATCCATAAAGCCAGAGGGATTAGTCAAAGTATTTGAGGTGAGAAGGGCCAGTAGAGAGGATGCAAAGCAGGACTGCACCTCTAGCTTACATCAAGGTAAATCAGCTGGTGCCAGCCAAAATAGAATTTTGTGGATGTGTGCTGCCCAGTAATACAATTGAAAATTAGGCAGAGACCGCCCTTAAATTTGCATCTCTGTAAGACAGATCTACGTATCCTGGGTGTCCTGCCATAAAAAAACAGAAATGGTTTGATCAATATTTTTGAAAAAACTCTTTGGCAAAAATAGAGGGAGACATTGAAATAAAAACAAAAATTTGGGCACGACATTCATTTTTACGGCATTGATCCTACCAATCAAAGAAAGGAAGACAAGCCCATCTCTGAAGGTCAGAGTTGAGTTTAGACAACAAAGGGGAGAAGTTAGCTGAGTGTGACTGGTTTTCTAGTTATGTTAATCCCCAGGTAAATAAACCCAGAGGGGCACAATTTAAAAGGGACATCAAACTGATCAAGTTGCATAGCCAGATCATTAATAGTGAAGCATACACACTTGGAGATATTTATTTTATAACCAGAAAATGCACCAAATCTCTGAAAAACAGAAAGAATTCTGGGTATAGAGAGCATTGGATTTGAAACATACAATAACAACTCATCTGCGTATAGTGAAAGCTTTAACTCCAAGTCAGAATGTGTTATCCCAGTAAAGGCAGAAGAAGATCTCAGATAGATTGATTAGGGCTCTATAGCTATAGCAAACAATAAAGGAGACAAGGGGCAGCCTTGACAGGTGCCACAAGATAGAATGAAGGAACCCGACTGAAAACTATTAGTCGTGACAGACGCCAGCGGGGATGTGTAGAGAAGACTTACCCATGAGATGAACCCATTTCCCAGTCCAAATTTCCTTAGTACAGTGAATAAATAGTCCCATTCTACCCTATCGAATGCTTTTTCCTCATCAACCGAGATCACTACTTCAGGGATCGTTGTAGAAGTTTTAGAATATATAACATTTAGAAGAGTTTGTACGTGTAGAACAACTGCCGCCCCTTAACAAATCCAGTTTGCTCATCAGAGATAATGTTTGGAAGATTTTTTTCTAAACAAAGAGCCAAAATCTTAGCCAGAATCTTAGCGTCTACATTTATTAAAGAAAGAGGTCTGTAAGAACTACAAAGATCAGGATCCTTATCTTTTTTTAAAAGTAAACTTATGGAGGCTTGTCTCAGAGTAGGCGGAAGAGAACCGTGATGCAGAGATTCATTCATACTACGGAGTGTAGTAATGGGGACAGCCTGTCTTGAAACCTTCTAAAGAATTCCACAGGAAATCCATCAGGGCCAGGTGCCTTATTATTTTGCATACTATTAATAGCATTAATAACTGCATCTTGGTCTAATAAAGGAAAGTTCAGACCATCCAAGAAGGAGTGCTTATCTGTTGAGTGGGATGGGAATTCTGATGTATATAAGGTAGAATAGAAGAAACAAAATACAGAGTTAATATCTCTTGGGTCTCTAAGTAAAGTACAATGAGAGTCTTTAATCTGAGGAAGTATATGTGAGGCTGCCTGACAACGAAGTTGGTGGGCTAGAAGGCGGCTTGATTTATCTCTATGCTCGTAATATGTAGAATGAGAGCGTAAGAGAAGGCGCTCTGCATCCATAGTTGTAATGAGCTCAAATTCGGACTGCAACTCAACCCTCTCCTAGCAACTTTCAGTAGGCTAGGAGAGGGAGAAGCAGCAAGCTGTTGATCTAAAAGACTAATTTTGGTAGAAAGTTCTTGCATTTTGTTTTTTCGAGATTTGCTTAAATATGCAGAGTAGGAAATTATTAGACCCCTTAAGTACGCTTTAAGAGATTCCCACAACAATAAATAGGAGATTGGTTCCGTCTCATTTTGTTTAGTAACGATAAAGTCATCAATAGCGGATATTATGAGTTTATTAAAGTTAATGTCCGACAGAAGCAAAGAATTGAACCTCCATGGAGTTGGATAGCGTGGTTGTGAGGATAACTGAATATCTAAAGAAAGGGGGGCATGGTCAGGAATAACAATAGGGTGATAATGAACAGATGACACTTTGGAGATAAGTTTGGCATCAATAAAAAAGTAGTCAATACGGGAAAAAGACAGATGCCTCTGGGAAAAAAGGAATACTGTTTAGTGTGAGGATGGTAAAATCTTCAAGGGTTTATGCAACCATTACTTAACTTGAAATCGAAAACCAACTTTGCCATAGATGAAGGAGTCAGAGTGGATGGACTTGAACGATCTAAATTGGAGTTGATTACACAATTGATGTCACTCCCAAATATGAGCAAACTATTATTTAAAGAGGGGAGGAGCTCAAACAACTTGTTCATAAAATGGGGATCATCAAAATTAAGAGCATAAATATTTACTAAAAGAACAGGACTGTGGAACAACGGCCCAGAAACAATTAAGTATCTACTATTCCTATCTGAAATTACTTTAGAGAGTGAAAACTGAATTGACTTACCAATTAAAATAGCCCTGGCTTTGGAGTTAAAATCTGAATGAAATACTTCCGAAACACAAGAGCACATCAATCGCCCCTGATCTTTTGTGCACATATGAGTTTCCTGCAAAAATACTATCTCAGCTTTAAGATGTTTCAAATGAGTGAATATTTTTGATCTTTTGATAGGGTTTCTCATACCTTTAATATTCCAGCTCACAAATCTCACGGATGAGCTGCCATGAGGGGACCCTGAGTTGCCAGGATTAGTGGCCATATTTTAAAAGGTGTACTGTACAAAAAACAAAGAAAGATGTGTGGCGCCCTACCCACACCAGCTTGGATGTAATTAGTGAAAAGACAAAACTAAAATAAGAAACAAAGACAAACCCAACAACCCAACTCCCTCCCCCCTGAGCACTGTGCAGAGAAAAACCCCATCCCCAAACAATGGAGAGGCCAGTGCTGACTCCAAAAGGAGTCAAATCTAACGTGGAAACTCTTACGGCTATTGAGCGAATAAAAAGAAAAACGGATAGGATAGGATCTGGGCTCCTGCAAAAAATGAACATTATGCAAAGAACATGGCACAGAGTAGCATATGAAAAGACAATTGAAAAAGTAATGGGATAACAATATAAAAGGCAATACAAGAAAACGTAAATAGTAGGACAACAGAAACCTGAAAGAAAGCTGAAAGGTTATAGACTCATTGAACAAATTACCTAAGAGAAATATACCTACAACTGAACTTGCATTTCAATTGTCTTACTTAGGCAGTGTCTTAATGAATGCAGCTGCATCTTCTGGTGACCTGAACTCCATCTGCGTTCCATTGTGTGTGATTCACAGGCGCGCAGGGTACAACAGTCCGAATTTTACCCCCGGTAAACCACGTAGCTGACATCTAATGTCATTAAATGCAGCTCGGGAGCAGGCGGTCTTAGCGGTGAGGTCAGGATAGATGGATATGGTTATCTCTCCAACTGTAAATCGCTGCTGAGCCCTGGCACGCGGACGCTCACCTGGTTTCGGCTTCGGTCGGAGAGTACGATGAGCCCGGTCTAAGAGGGGGCTCTTTTTCCAGCTGGAGAGCATCTTTGAGTAGAGTGGAAATCGCCACTGTGATGGAAGAGACAAAAAGATCTTCGGGAATTCCTAAAATCCTTATATTATAGCGGCGCGACCTCGCCTCAAGATCTTCACATTTATTGTCCACTCTAATCAAATCAGATGATATTTGAGCCACTTTGGCTTGAAGTGAAACAATGTCATCGGTGGAGGTGGACAGAGAGTTCTCCATTTCGGCCACTGTGTTTCTCAAAGTGTGCACCTCTGACTGAATCCTTGATATAGTGTCCGCTAGCTCTTTCTTCACTGCCTGAAGTTCCGTCTTAATAACAGCTATGTGTTCACCAAGAGCAGTTTGAAGCTTGGTTTTAAATATCCCCGTCATCTCATTGTGTAGCGAAGAGAGGAGCTCAGCTTCGAAGTCAGGAGATGCAGCCCCACCTGCCACCGCCACAGCTCCCTCCACATCGGAAGGGGAAACACTACGAGGCACAGGCGCACTACCATTTTGTCTTAACAGTCAACAAAAATTGGAATAATAAAATATAAAGATACTACAGTTGATGCAGATGATAAATGCATCTTTTGCATCACCAAAACATTTTCTTTTTGTTTTATTTTCCATCATTTTAAAACTGAAAAATAGCTTGCTAACTCTGACTATCCAACTAGTTTGTGCTGAATTACTACATTGTGTGCCAACCCTGTGTGAACACAAGAGAATATATCCTAACTTGAGTGTACTAATGTGAGAAGATCATAATAGGGTGTGCAAGAGAAACTGGTGGGCATGTTCATTGCTTATATATCATAGTTTGTAAATTAACGAATAATTAAAGGCTCCAACCTTGTCAAAACCCATATAAATGCCCAAGTCTCTTCCAGGAATGTATATCCCACCACCATACAAGGGCTGGAGTGAGGCTCAGATTGGAAGTCACATGACCAGTGCATCCCAGTTTAACTATATGTTATCTGCTACACACACACACAAAATAAAAGAAATGACAGCCATCCAGTCGTTTATTTAATTCTGAATAATGTTCATAGCTAACTTAGTGGACATTATTAGCTAGTTAATCACTGTGTTTAGGCTAGTTAACTACTTTTTCTAAAAGCTGGCAATTTTGGTCCTCTTTATTGCTTACTATTATTTATTTGCTGTAGTTACTGTGAAACAAACCTCCCCTTAATGAACAAGGTAAGGCTGCTAACAGATGTATAGGGTAGGGAACAAACCACCAAAACTCTTCAATCTGATCATATTATACAATTGTACATCACATAACCATACACCCACACCCACACACAACACCCCAGACACCCACAGTCCATATATACAGTCCTTGTTGTGACCAGCAACATCCTTTCCTGATCCAGAGCCCTTTTGTCCCTCTGGTCTAGGGACCGGCTAGGAACCTCCTGCCCTCAGTCTCTCTTCCGGCTCCGCCCGGAAAGGGTAGGGTCCAGGACGGCACACCCGCACCACAGACAACCGAAGAGAAAAGACACACACAAGAAAAACCCAACTGCTCCACACAGCAGGTAGAGCGCCCATTAACACCCATACATAAAATGAATTCCAGGTGATGCAAGAATTAAATAACAGTACTTACTTACCTCAACACCATGTGGTGCAGGTGTGCTGTCCTGGAGCCCACCCTTCCTGGGTGGAACCAAAAGATAGACTTGGGGCAGGAGGTTCCTAGCTGGTCCCTAGGCCAGAGGGACAAAAGGGCTCTGGATCAGGAGCCCTTTTGCCGAAGCATGAGCCAAGGGAGAGTCACTAGCTCATCTGCCAGCTGAATTCACTGCCGGTCCCTTCGTGACGAAGCGTGAGCTGATTCAGGACTTCATTAACACCCTCAGCAGCCTCTACCTTGACATAGAAGATGACGCATCTGAAGAGGATGAAGGGGGACCCGGGGAAGGCGCTGCGATGGATCCAAACCTCACCGAAGCTGACGAGGAACACCTACCACCGCCGCCACTGCCAGCTGAGGAAGACGACCACAGTCTCGTCACTTTCATGCTGGCCACTCTCCTCAGCCAGCTGGAAGTGGCTCTGCAGACGCTGGAAGAGAAGATAGACAGACGGGTGAGTGGGATGGTAGAACAGGTGCGTGAGCTGCAAAACCAGCAGAAAGCCGACTTGGGGAACTGCCAGCAGCGAATCGAAAATGTGCACAGCGACCTGCAGCAGGTATGTCAAGCAGTAAAACAGCAGTGTGAGGCACAGCTGCATGATGTAGGGCAGTCTATAGTGGAGTGTTTAAAGAGACGCGACTCACAGTTAAAAGCTATGATTAACGAACAGCCGAAAGCTACTTCCACTCCGTTTCCCACTACAAGGCTGGGGTCTGCTCCACCCTCATTCCCAAGTAGCTGCACTCATGCCCCTATCTTTAAGGCACCAGTAAAACTGGACTTTCCCCATTTTAGTGGTGGTGACGGGGAAGATCCAATTAGTTTTATTGAGCGTTGTGAAGAGTTTAGCAATACATCCCCTGTCTGAGAGTGAAATTTTAGCCACACTACCCTCTGTACTGTCTAAAACGGCAAAAGACTGGTGGATAGCAGAGAAACGACGCATAAAAAACTGGTCTACCATTAAAGCGGCTCTTCTTAAAGCGTTTCTCACTGAAGACCACGACATCGAGGAGGAGAAGCGGATAAGAGAATGTACGCAGCAACCAGGCAAGTGCATATGCGACTTTGCGTTCCAGTACCAGGCGCTGTGTATGAGGTGGAAGCCACAGATGATGGAGCGAGAAATCGTCCAGGCCACACTCTGCAACTGCAACCCTCGCATCGCCTGTGTGCTCAGGAGCACCGTGACCGCAATAGAAGAGCTGGTTTGGCTTGGAACGCTGGTAGAGCGAGATTTTAATGCAGCAAAGAAGTCCCAAACAAAACAACTGCCCCATCCACCCCCGAAAACATCTAAAGAAGCAAAAAGGAGATTACCACCTACATAAAACCAATACCCGAACGATATGGGGGGGACCCCGCTGCCTGTAGGACATTTTTGTTAACGTGCGAACTGTATTTTGCTGAATACCCAGAGTTAACCCCTGCCCAAAAGGTTTTGCTCCTCACTCAGCGCCTAACTGGGCGGGCACTGGAGTGGGCTACAGCCCTATGGTCAGGAGGGCATTCAGCTATATCATAGTATGACAAGTCAGTGTTTGACTATCCAGATCATGGGAGATCGTGTAGCACCAGATTACTGCAGCTGCGTCAGGGTACTCGGTCAGTCGCAGAGTACTCCATCAGCTTCTGGATTCTCAATGCTGAAACCAGCTGGAATGCTGAAACCAGCCTGCGCTTCTGGCTGTCTTCCAACAAGGACTCCACGCCGACCTCCAGGCTGAAATCGCATGCAGGGATGAAGGGTTAAGCTTGGATCAGCTGGTCTCTCTGGCAATCCACCTGGACCAACACAAGAGAGCTAAAACCCTTCCCTTACGCCTCAAGCCGGTGGCTGGATCCTTACGGCCGGCTGTTTCTCCAGCTCCAAAGCCCCCTGCTGAGCCGATGGATGTCAGCACTTCTCATTTGAGATTATTCAACAGATTAATTCTGTTACCTACAAGCTCCGTTTACCTCCTCACATGCGCATTCACCCTGTTTTTCATGTCTCTAGTCTTAGGTCTGCAGTGATGGGTCCATTGGATGCAGGGGAGGTGGAACCCAGTCTCCACGCGGTGATCGAGGTTGAGGGGCCCCCGCTTACCAGGTCAGCCAGCAGCCAGCTCCTGGACTCCCGGAGACACCGGGGACGCCTCCAGTACCTTGTGGATTGGGAAGGGTATGGCCCCGAGGAGAGGTGCTGGGTTCCGGCTACAGAAGTGCTGAGCCAACAGTTGAAAGACGATTTCCACCGTAGCCAACCAGAGAGACCTGCTCCTCGACCTCGGGGTCATCCACCCAAGAGATCGGGGACTGTGGAGGAACCTGGTCGCCGGGGGGCGTCTTCCTACGGCTTCGGGAGCAGTCGGGGTGTCCCCTCACCCCTCCCTGGAAGCCGGTTCTGGGGGGGGAAGGACTGTCACGTCTGGTCCGCCTCGGTCACGCCCCCTTCGGAGTCCATCCCCCGAGTTTTGACCACGTGCAGCCCTGGACACACAGTGATGACATCATCTGTTGTTGTGAGTGAGGCTGTCAGGAGCCAAGCAGCTCAGCTGTTAGCACTATGCTCATTAGCTGGGTTGCTAGGCGCCTGATAACATGCCCATGTGTGTTCTATTTGAGTTAACTACTGCTTGTTTAGTGTTTGATGGTTTGCGTCGTGTGATTAGTTGTCTCTGTCTGTGTCTGTGCTTAAAAGGGCTGCTGACCCGGAGGATCATTGCGTGGTCACCCCAACCAACATCTTAGCAACAGCTAACTCCCTGCTGTGTTCGTCTTCGGGTTCGTATGTGCATTTGTAGAAGTATGTAACCTCTGTGTCTGCTAACAGCAGCTGGACTTGTTTAAGGACCGAGTGGAGCGCTACATGGGAAAGCTACTCCTAGTGGCAGTTGGGCTACACCAGCCACAGCTACAGTGGCACGAGGCTCCATTGGATCTGACTCTGTACCAGTGTCTGTCTGTTCTCCATCTCTCTGTGCAGGCATGAGGTGTTTGCAACCGTGACCACTGCGGTAGTTCAGTGGATTCGTTCGTCAGGCTGGTAAGCCTGTGAAACAGTACCTCAACTTAAAGACCAAGAGGACTTCCCCTCGGTGCTGGTTCTTTCACGCAGGAGTGGTGGGTCTCCTGGAACCTCTTCATATCTGTTTGGACTGTACTGTGTATGTTTGGAGCTCGGTGAGCTCTTTCCTGTGTTTGATTCATTAAAGACTTTTCTATAAAACTAACGCTGGTTCCTGCAGTGTGTCCCTACAGCACACCCAACATGACAGTGTGATAATTTTGTGTACTTTCTTTATTTAAGAAAAAATGTTTTGTTATTGTTCTATTGTTATTGTGATAATAAAGTACTTTCTATTTATAACTTTGCCCAAATTCTGTCCTGGGTTTTAACTAATTGATGTTGGCGGTATGGCCAAGGTGGCGGCGTGCTAGGTCGGAGCAGCCACTCCGGGTCCAAAACTTTGGTGCATCCGAACAGCTGGTACGCATGTCTACGACCATCGGACCCTGCTCCAGATAAGAGAAGAGCAAGTAGCTTACCTCGAAGATGAGCTGCTGCTGCATCTCCGCCTTCTCGGCTTGCTACGCGGACCGGGCCCCCAGACCACGGTGTCGCCTGATGCTGATGGCCGGGGGAGAAGACATTGCAAGCGGTGCACAAGGAAGCGGAAGAGCGGCAAGCGAGCAGGGGTCCAGGCTAGGCTAAAAGCTAACGCTAGCCGGCCAGCAATCCCATCCATCTTCCTCACCAATGTTTGGTCCCTGGAAAATAAACTGGACTACATCCAACTCCAGCAAACCACCCAGTGAGAGTTCAGAGACTGTTGTTCTTATGTTTTTACGGAGACATGGCTCAATGACAGCGTTCCAGAGATGGCTATGGGTACGGCTATTAGCAACATGCTAATGTACCGTAGCGACCGTGATGCTACCCTTAGCCACAAAGCACAAGGGGGAGGGCTTTGTGTTTACATTAACACGGACTGGTGCGTGAACACTGTGCTGATCTCAAGCTACTGCTCACCGCTGATGGATTTTATGACAGTTAGATGCAGGCCATTTTATTTACCAAGGGAATTCACCACCATGCGCATAGTTGCGGTGTATATCCCACCCAGCGCTAACACTAACAACGCACTGGCTGAGCTGTACGGAGCCATCAGTGGACTCCAAAACACACACCCCGACGGACTGTTTATAGTCGCTGGAGATTTCAATCATGCAAATCTCAAGGCAGTTCTCCCCAAATTCTACCAGCATGTGGACTTTCTGATGAGGGGGGTGAACACGCTGGACTGTGTTTACACAAACATCCCTGGCGCGTTCTGTCCCAGGGGCCATCTCTACTCTTCAGTACTGTTTTGAGCAGAGTGACAGAAGCTGCTAAGCACCTCTGAGCTACCCTTGAGCAAGGTACCGTCCCCACACACTGCTCCCAGGGCACTGTGTTCCTGGCTGCTCTCTTCATCACTTGGTGAGTGGGTTAACTGCAGAGGAAGAATTTTGGGCCAGGTGGTAGCCTTGTGGTTAGGGCGTTCGCCCTGCAATCAGGAAGTCGTGGGTTTGAATCCCAAGACTGCTAAGCACCTCTGAGGTACCCTTGAGCAAGGTACCATCCCCACACACTGCTCCCCAGGCGCTGTGCTCCTGACTGCCCGCTGCTTCACTTGGTGAATGAGTTAAATGCAGAGGAAGAATTTCATACTGTTCACACTGTGTGCTGTGGTGTGTTCACGTATGACAGAATGGTCACTT
>JBBPCZ010000001.1:39620519-39635058 GCA_037974445.1 Brycinus macrolepidotus | reverse complement strand
GTAAAGTACAGATACGTAAAAATGTACTTAAGTACAGTAACGAAGTACAAATACTTTGTTACATTCCACCACTGTGCGTATGTGCGTGCAAGTGTGCATCTGACCGCCTGTGTGTATACATATGTGTACACGTGAGTGCGCATGTAATATCCGAGTTTGTCGTTGAATGTTTTGTAATGAGGGTGGTGAGAGTGAGGGGCCACAACAACGCCGCCCCAGTGCCCAAAGCAAACGGAGCAAGCCCCGGAGGGCGCAGGGACTCAGCAATCCCACCAGGGACCCTGTCGCCCACCGGACGGGCATCCCGCAGGCCCCCCAGGAGGCCTACTCCTCCCCAGACTAGTGTGTAAATGGGCCCAGGACAATTGTTCAGAATGTTAGTGGAGTGTGTGAAGTACAGATTTACAAGACAATTCTAAAAGAGCAGACAGATCTTGACGTACTTTAGGAGCACTTGGGGAGAGTCTTTAAAAAAAAAACAAAAAAACAAAAACAAAAGTCAGGTTACCTTTTACCATGGAAGCTTTTTATTGATCAGAAATGTAAAATATCTTTTTGCCTTTTCATATGTAATTATTGGGGAGCAGTTACTATATGGTGGCTTTAATCAAATTGAAAAAATGTGTGGAAAGTACTGTGTGTATTGTCTTGTGATATTGTTTGTGCTTTTTTGAGTATTTAAAAAATGTGAAGCTTGAATAGGAGGCCCTATCCAATGTATTTGCATATAACCTCATATTTGATATTATTTCATAATACCATACTATAGTTTCATATTATATCATGTTGAATAATACAATCATGAAAAGGGATTTTGAAATGGACATGTATAAGACCAAAAAAATATATCTGGAACAACATATTTTGGACTAACAAAACTGAGGAAGAAAAATGAATCTTCCCCAGAAACAAACTTTCTAAACAATAGAAGTGACTTTACAATACATTTCCAAAAACCAGCTGGTTAAGGTAACGAATGGTCTCAGGTAGTTCAGAGTTTTTTGTTTGTTTTAAAGAGTTTGTGTAAAATCATTGTTCATCAGAATAATAAAATATCATTTGTAAGAATCCAAGTAGATGGACCCAGCTCATCAAGGCTGTTTATAGAGCATGTTGGACATCATCCTTTGTAGCATTCAGTCCTTGAGCTTTTGAAAAAAGTACAGCACAGGAGGACATCACAATGACCTTCCAACAGTATTTCATCCAGACCTTAGAATTCCGGCTCTGGAACTCCTATGATCACCATCACTAAAGGAACTGTGTTTTCCTCCAGTGATTCCATTGTAGTTCTTTGTCCATCTCGGTTAAAATTAGAGCATGACATTGTTTATATTTGAAAGCGATGACTGGCAAAGGAAATAATGAACGATGGAATGAAGAATCCACAAAATTGGTGATGGGGACAGGACGTGGCACTAGGGTCATCCATCACTCGTGCTTGCTTCTTGCCCTTTACCTTGTTGTTATTGATATGCTATGAAATATCCCAAGCATCACTAGCCCACCAGGTGTTTGAACAAAATGATGTTGCACTAAGTTCTGAAGGCACTTGATTTCATTGCAGACAGCAGCTCTGTATTCTTTGAACAGGGTCCTATGGTGAAAGGTCTTGTGAAAGGACAGCTATCTTTCTGCACCTCAAGAAAACAACTGCTTGCAGACTGGCACAGCTTCAGATGGGCACAGTTCAGAATTCAAAGGGCAACCTATGCAGGAGTTAACATTCAGCGGTCCCTGCACCTCTTTTTAATGCATGGAGTCAATCTAAAACTCTTTTTATGGAGTCAATCTAAAACTGAAAAGGCCAACTCAATTATTCTTAAAAAGGAGAAAGTGTTCAACTTGTCAGTTATCCATTAATTAAAAATGATATTGAACATATACCTGCTGTTATCAGAGATTAAAACCAAAATATAAGGCTGGCAAAAAAAAGACAACATAGTGGAAAGAGCTTCTCATTAAAAATTAGCTTTGACACTAAATTATGAGTGGGCCATATTCTCCTGTTTCAGTATGGCCATATTATGGGAGATAAAACAATAACAAAAGAGACAGGGTACTCAAACCAAAAGGCATTTTTAAATCTGCACAGTTCTCATGAGCCCAAATTAATTCTGCCACATGAAAGTTGTATAATCCAAATTCTTCTGCTATAAATGCATAAAAAAAGCAAAAATAAAACATAAGAAACAGATGTTTGTCAAGACAAACAATAATCTATACTTTTTACATTGATTTTGTTATGATTTTGAAGTTAAACACTGAGAAACAGCAAGCGCAGAAAAACCCTCTGGAAAAAAAAAATGTTATGTCTTTGTGCTTTGAGAAGATTCACCTGGTTAATCCATCGTTATCAAAGAATCCAGGCACACCCATTCACGTATTAAGAACTTGAACAACTTTAATAAGCTTTTGAATCCTGGTCTCCTGTAATGTACTGATCGTTATTTGTTAACTAGTGATCGACTTCCTCTCACGCTCCATCTGGATCATTCTTTGAACTGTGGTTCTCTCTTACAGACAGGATGAATCTTTGGTAGTTGTATTCGGACAGTCCTTGTCTGCCAGAGCCAGATTCGACCTCTCTAGGACATGGTCACCTCCGATGCCCGACCAAGAGCAGAGTGAGACACAATTGCCATATATGCTTTGCTGTGGGAGGGGCCAGGGACCTCAGATCTGGGGATGAAGCACATATACACACAATGTATGTGGTTTCAAGCAATCATTTTAATCCAAAATGGCAAACCATGCTGTTTAGATCTGTATTAATGTACAATATTTACAGGGTATTTACACTGACATTTTGGTGAAAAGATACAAAACAGATGCCAGTATTTTGCCATCATGGCCTTGTCATTATGTTTACAGACATTTCTCTGAAGTAACTATTGTACAGTACACATAATACAAACACAAATTACCTTCTGCAATGCAAATAATTTCATTGTAAAACAACTTCTTGAAATGACTAGTTCTAGATATCTCAGTTAAAATCTCCACTGTAAAAAACCTTGTGAATGGCTATTCAATAAAACAGCCAGAGAAGTGACTGGTCTGCATCACTTGTAAATATTACATACACTGTATCGATCGAGTATAAGAACATTAATGCAAGAGGAGTCTGACAGTCTGCGGTCCAATTCAGAAATCAATACCTGAGAGATTTATGCTCTTGTATCTCAGGACCATCCAATATACTCACTGCTATTGGGAGGAGGGTCTCGACACTCTCCCTCCTCAATGGTTACATCGTCTATGGCAATATCCCCCTCAATGCCAGGACCACGGACACCCTCCAAAACCATCTATACAAAGGGATAAGAAGGATGATCTAGATGAACCTATACAAATCACATTTATTCAGACCAGTGCCAAATATAATGTCTCGTTAACTGACTGTGTCCAGTCAAAACCTGTTAAAAACGATATACAGCATGTGAAAGATGTTTTATAACATTTCAGTCATGCCAGATGATCATGCCACCTTTAACTCCAAAATGCTAAATCAGAGTCAAAGTTAAACCAGGCAGAATATTGCACCAAATTAACTGTCCCCAAATGAAGAAGCTTTTCAGAAGTGGCCAGCCAACCCAAATTTCCCCAAGACCCAGCAACAACTCATCTGGGAATTGCAAGCCTCGCTTACCTTAGTTAAGGTCAGCATTCACAGTTCCACCTGTTATAAAGAGACTGGGGCAAAAATGGCACCCATGGAAGAGTTGCAAGGCAAAAAACCACTGCTAATCAAAAGGCACCTCCCACATTTAACAAAAAAAAACACCTTGATGATCCAAGCAAATATGAATGGCATAAAAAGAACAGCCTAGTCAAAATAATAAACCCACTGAGATACAGTGATAGTACATGCTTGAAAACCCTTTAATGTGTCAGTGTGCCATGGCTCAGCAAGCTATGGTTCAGACGTGGACCCGTGTGCTGTGGTGTGTTCATGTATGACAGAATGGTCACTTTAATTCCACTTTACAATAAACTATTGCATTACTCTCTGAACTAAATGCATGTATGAGAGCATGAAGTGCCTTGATGTGTTCACAATTCAAATGTGTCTGAATTTAAAGCTGGATTTACCAAGCCTACAGCTCATAATGGAAATGGTGTGAAGCCACGTCCACTAAGTGTGAACTTTGAGGGGCAGGGTTTAAAAGGCATTCTTAAATAACAAAGTTGTCAAAAAGCTTGAGACAAACAGAAATGAAAAATTCAGTGAAAAGAGAGTGATTTTAATAAATGCTATAAATGTTAGAAGAACTGTAAATGTTATTAAAAAAACAGATTTTTTTTAATTTCCCACCAAAAAAATTCTCCTGGGTGTAAATCCAGTTGCTCGAATCCAGTTGCTCAAACCAAGTTGCTCAAAAGTTAGTAAATCAAGTGGATTATGTAGTCAGTCACATGTATATTCACTCACAACAAACCTTTGTTTTGTGCCTCAAATGTATATGAATTTTGCTGCAGTATTGTAAAATAATAGATGCACAACTCTATTCTGTAACTCATCTGAAATGTACATACAGAAAAGTACCATAAAAGTTTTGTCTAATAAAAAAGTGTACATTTTCAGTGACAATTCTTGTGACCTTTGAAATTGTACTTTTGTGGTGACTCTTGAAATTGGAATCACTGGGATCAAGGTATATTTTAACTTAATGTGAACTTAATGAGTCATTTATTTATACTGAATATTGTAAAACAATGAAATTCAGAAATGTTTCAGAAAATAACAAAAAAGCCTGTCAGTACTGAATAGCAAGTCAGTTCATGTAAAAAAAAAAAATCCACTGTAACGAACAGTTGTACTATTTGTAATGTATTTAATTTCATTTAATATAATTTGTTAATTAAACTACGCGGCAAAAAATAGAACAGGGCAGAGGCTGATTTGTACTGATTCTGATATAACATTTTACCTAAACTAAAATGTTGCTTTATATTGTATTAACTGCATTAAAGCCAGTTAAACTGCTCATTTATAAAACTGAACAAACTAACCATTTCATTTAGTGCAGTAAACTGTAATGGAATGCACAATTCTCTAAGGTAATTCCAAGTGATTGGAAATTCAACTTTAGCTTTTTAAGTAGTTTTTGCTAACCGAATTTACACCCTAACAACTAATTAGCACCTACAAAGTATTTCCAGTCTTACATTAGCACCAAGCTAATAGTGCTGTTCATTCTTCTCCCCACACTACAGCTGAAACAGCTCCCTACTCTGTACATAGTAGTAAGTAGGAATTAAAATACTGACTCTTGCACCCAAATATGGCGTAATGTGTCTAATAGTGCTCTATTTAGATGTAGAAATCAGATTTTCTTTTACTTACACTTCACACTTCACAGGAAGTAAGGGAACATTTGACGTGACAAGAATGATAATAGATAATCATTAATGGAGCAGCCATTTAATCTGTTAACTAGCTGTCTTTTAGCTGGTTAGCTTGCTGATCAGCCTAGTTCTAGTTAAGAAATTAAACTGTCAGTCCCTCAGTTTGAACAAAACTGGATTTTCTCAGGTTCTGTTGGTGGTCCATACTAGCAGCATAACTGTCAAATATTATTCCAGTAACAGCACAGTGCTTTTAAGCCACTTCATATATTAACACACATAGGATTACAAAAGGATTTACATTTACGTTTACAGCATTTAGCAGACGCTCTTATCCAAACCAACGTACATCAGTGCTAAAATAGTCCACATCTGTTCTTCATAACTGTAAAGCTATACTTAAGTCAACATCTGCTTTTAACCAAGTTACGGCTATCTAAGTTACATACCTTAACAAACCCTGTCAAATTTACATGGAAACCCTACGGGGTAGAGTGAATGCTTATGTCATGCCCATCCAAAGTGCTATCTAGAGGCATTTATTCCTCTTGCTTGACAGAATATCAGTGGTAACAATTCTGTCTTGACCACTAGTAATGTCTATATCACTCCTTTTTTACTGATAACATTATAACTGCTGCTTTGCAAATGGGCAACTTAGAGCATATTAGAGTTCATAGAGTTCATCTCATCTTTTTTCTGTGCAAAGCACATTCAGAGTAGGTCTTACTTTGCTACGTCTAAAAAAATTATCACCTTTGACTGGAAAAGTGAATATGCAAAACAGATCCTCAGGTTGCTATAAACCATCACTATGTTAGGCAGCTGTAAACTTATACAAACTGTAAACAATGAAAATTTTCTTCATTCCACTTTATAGCTCTAAGAAACTGTATTTTGCTTCTGAATAAAGTAGAACAAGATCAATGAATGAAATCGTGGCCTAGGCCTGTATATTAATGCTATTAATATTAATATGTTATTAATAACTATTTTGTCATGGTTGTCTGGTGCATTTTGTGCCAATTTCCAACCTATTTCTGAATATCAAGCATAAGATCATTTGCCAACATGCTGTTATGGCTGTAACAACAAATCTTGGAAGTCCTCATGGGAGTAGCGCACTAAAGCTAAAATAAAGCGGATCTATGTTTGTTACTCCTGCTCCAAGTAGAGTAAGTATTACAGAGCAGCTCTCTTGAATTTCATGGTCTGTTGCAGTCTTATTATATCCAGAAAGAATGTAGATGTACCCCTAGATTCACACTTGTTTTCCAGATCTCCAACTTCTGGAGAAACTCTGATGGAACCAATTGTAGTGGTCAGTGCCTTGATTGTTAGGAATTTGAAACAAAGGTGCAGATGTTTATCTCTTCCCCTGTGTGGTTTTCTGGATATTAATGTTGATGTGCTCTGTATTGGGCTGGGAAAAAGGTATGTGCATATTGTTACCAATAACATTGTGCTAATATTACGGCTGAGATGTAACAATTTTTAAAAATCAGACAGGATTACAGATCAATATCTATATTTCACTATTTAAAATCTTGTGTATACAACAGTTCCATGTTCGGTACATCTAGAACAGTATCCCTTGATACCAGAGAGATTTGTGACAAAGCCTAAAGACGTTTTTCCATGAAGAAATAAGTGCTCATGGTTTGTTTCCTCATGTTAATGAATAAGAACAGAGCTGCACATGCTGTGTGAGTTGGTAAGGAGCTTACCATGCCAACTCCTATAGGAGTAAATTACAATTTGGGAACATTGTGCAAGAACAAGTACTTTATCTTTTAAATAGAATTATATGACTCATTCTTAACATGGCTAGAGACTTGAAGTGGTTGGATAAAAAGATCCATTTAGATTTCAGATTGACTTCAATGAACCTTTTAAAGGACATGTAAAACGATGACAATGCCTGTTCTTCTCTCCATATTACCAGGTGGTATGAGAGTTTAGACTTTTCTCATTAAATATCTGGTGGAAGTGCTAGTGAGGTTCTAAGAACACTGTCTGACAGCACCCCTCATCTTGAACCTCCGTTGCTCAAAAGAAGAGGAAGACATGCAGACACGCTTATCTCTTATACATCTTTTCCTATATATTTAAAAAAATCCCTCAGGCACTTACCCTCTTAACTGTTTTTCCTTACTTGTGTATTAACCTCTGACTTGTTTTTTCTTTTTGACAGGATTTGTTAAGGTGCGTAACTTAGCTAGCAGTAAGTTGGGTAAAAGCAGATGTTGATTTAAGTACAGCTTTACAGGTATGCAGAACAGATATGGACTACTAAAGCACTGATGTACGTCGCTCTGGATAAGAGCGTCTGCTAAATGCCGTAAACGTAACGTAAACATTACTTCTGACACAGAAGCATCAAGATGTTAGACACTAAAGCAGCTTCCCTGTATCCCCATACACACGTAGTCTGTGTAGATTAACAAAACCTTGTAGTTATAAAACCTATTCCCCACAAACTATCACACGGTGTGACAATACAATGGCAATATTTAATGTGAGGTCAATCTCTAAGAAGTTTAATATTTTGTTAATTTGATTTTATTACACATTTAGACTTCTTTTAAGGCTGAAAACAATGTCAACTCAATAATGCATGCCCTAAGGTTTACAAAGGAAATGGCAGAGAGGGAGGATGTGTAGTTGCATATAAAAGTTTTGTAGGAATGACCTTTACTGTTAAATGCCTAGAACCAATTTTGAATTTTTTGAATTTGTTTTTTACATCATAAAAATCAAGGAATTTATATATATATCTGTCTATTCAGCCTACAGCAGTTTATACCTGCCCATTCACTAAAGTCAGCCTAAGTATGGCTTTGTGAAGTGCTGAATTATTTGATGATCCATTTATTTTAGCTGATTTTATTCCATTTAATTTTATAAGGCACTTTTAGCTATTGTAGTAGTAAAGTGGCATATCAATAACATTCTTCTTCTTCTTCGCCTTCTTACCCCATAACCACTTTAGAGACACCATGGCTTAAGCAGAGACATAGGAAGCACCAGGGAGTATGGTGTTTCTCACCTGAAATGAAGATGTAGGGTGGATGTCGATTCTAACTTGCCTCCAGCGGTCCCCTTGGTTCCCGCTGAGGGTCCACACAGAGGTATCCTGACCAGTCTGACTTTTCTGTCTTAAATACACATTCAGGGCACCTTTGAAAGAACATCATCACAATATCAGAACTAATGGTAAACAGTGCTAATGATAAACAGTATTACTGGTAATAATTGCACATGTATTACTGGAAAATGGTAGAACCAGTTTCAGGTGTACTGATAATATATCTTGCCTCAGACTTCAGGAACCAAAATCTTTATTGTATTTTCTGTTTGGATTTCTTTCATTTGCATGCTTACTGTCTTGTGGGCAGAAGGTTTGTTAGGTTTTTAATGTTTATTACTTGTGGAAAACGAAAGCACCACTGGGGGACTGTTAAACCCAGGTTTTAATTATAATATACACATATATGTCAGTATAATAACAATAGACCTACACCTACAGTTAACTACCACCTACAGTTAAAGTTCCAACCTATGGCCACTAGAAAAACTTTACAGATGGTGTTTCAAACACTTTCTGTCCATAAAATTCAAACACATCTGTGAAGAGTGTGGCCAAAAAGTATGTTTTATTTCCTTGAAAATGGGGAGACAATGAGGTGCATGCATGCAGAAGAAAATAGGCATGTTAGGATAAGTTGCCCTGGAAAGCAAAGGCTTCAAGCATGGACTGAAACATAAAAAAAGAAAAATTAACAAAAAAATTTCTTTGGCTCTGCCATGTTCTCTGCAGTCCCTCATGCAGGCTATCCCAACAGAAGAACAAAACAATTTGAGCATGGTGAGTGTGGTGCTTTTTTTTGCTGTGCAACATAATAGAAGATTCTGTATTGTTTTTGGTTCCTTAACTCCAGGGAGATAGCGGCAGAAAAGGCCGGGGAAAGCACACCCTAGAGAGGCTTAATTAGCCTGACGTGTCAATTTCTAAGGGCAGACAGCTTTTCAAACCAGAAAATTGCAGTTACTAGCTTGTCTGTGGAGTCAGCGAGGTCATCATGATCCCTAAAGTACAAGTGCATGTCTAGCATTAACAGAGCATGAAAAGCACTTCAATCTGTTTGAACATCTTGAATAATGTTAGAAGGAACAGTAATCCACACTGTTTTGGATCTTTCAGCAAACTCACTGCAGAAAAACTAGTTTCTTATCCAGTAAATTAACGTGACTTTCATACAAACTTTCAGTGATGGAATTAAAACTGATTTTTAGGTCTGCAACTGTACTTTTTCTGCCATTTTGTGATTTAAGGACCAGATAGTGATCTGAGGACAAGTAATTCAAATGAAGGAGCAAAAAACTTCACTGAAAGAGTAAATAGTACACAACATAAGATTACAACTCATCTAATATCTACTGCTCACCATTATTCACAGACAGTATCTTACCAATGTGCTTCCCATACATGTGGTAGTAGAAGCTAAAGCAGTAGGCTGGACTAGCAGCCACATTCCCATAGGGGTTTTTTGGAGCAACATTAAACAATGGGGTCAACAGTCGTGCCTTGTCTCCTTCCTGGCGAGGTCTTGAGGTTTCAATATACATATAATAACCTATTGAAAACACAAAAACACACAGGCAAAATACTGCATCACCATTACATTTAAGTAAACATTTTTTTATTAAACTTTTAATGCACATTTTGCTATAATAAACATAGTTAAATCAGCACTGACATTATCTCTGAAAAAGCTATTTCTATCAAAAATAGCTAACCACAAATCTGTGTGACCATGAAGCCAAGAGATGGGGCCTCTTCCACAAGTAGAAATGTGGTTGTGTATTGGGGCAGGGGGTTGGAGGGCTGGGTGCAAAGTAAGCAAGAATGAATATAGGTAGACGGTGATCATTCGTATGTTTGTATTAGTTTGGAGAAGACTGTTTAGTAACTTGCCTGACCATTTTGGACAGGGTGGTCCCCTCTTTTCTCTTTTCTTTTTGCGGGCTCTACAGAAATATTTTGAATCTATTTTTGAACCTAGCTAAAGTGGATCACTAGCTCAGTTAAGTATTGTACCTATCAGTAAATCCCTGACTGTCTGACAGTGAAGTAACTGTGTAGTTCAAATGTGAAAACAAGCTGATGACACTAGTATTTACAAATTTGCCCAGAATGTCATTAGAAAAAGACCCCATGCTGCATATTGCAGCCCTCTCAAACTGAAAAGTACAGAATGTACAGTTGCGAGGAGCATCTCTGGTCAAATTACCTGTTTTGTTAATCGAACAACATCTGCATAGAACAAATTTGTATATTTCCACAATATATTGATTATATTAAAATAAAAAAGTGAATAAGTGGAATGTACAAAGGTTTGGTCACTCTTTTAGTTGACTGAAAAAGTGTTACTTTTTTGCAAGGTTTCAAGGATTATTTGTCTCATTAATCCAAGTCAGGCAACAAGCAACCCTTTAAACCTTTCAAGGTGCTCATACAGTCATCGAAGCATCTGACTGAGGATCAAAAGACAGTTTACTGTTACAAAACGAGAAGATTATAAACACTACTGAAACATTTCCTGCTTGTAAAACATTATTAAAAATGGAAGTTAAGGAGAACTCTCAAAGTCAAGATATCTAAATACAAAGTAAAACCCTTAAATCACTGCCAATGACCTACAGGAAGATCTGTCTGGCACAGGAATAGTAATGCACTGGTCAACTTTTTTAATTCTAAAATTAAACCTTAAAGTAGGTAAACAGATTTATAAAAAGTCACTTTAACAGGTCTTAACTATTTTAATTTCTACATTTTTTAAAGTTTTGAAACACATACATATTGCTTAGTTCGTATTTCAATATAAGTACAGATCTACAATAACAGAACTGATAGTTTGTTTGTGATGTCAGTCTGTTATATACTCATCCCAAAATGAGGAAAAAACATCTTAAATTAGCCTTTTCAAGACTTTTACCAAAAAAAAATAGAAAATCATTCAGGCTGTAATAAATTGATTAGTTAGCGATTAATGATGACCACTCATCTTTTCTAGGTCATCCTGCCTCTTATTTGCAAGCAATCCAAAAGCATTCCAAATTGTATCAGCTAACCTTAACATTTTGGTCTTGCCAGTACTGACACATCCTTGTAGCCAGATGATGAAGAGAGTGAAATGATCATATTGATCTCAAGAGAGCAGTGCTGCAGCTAGACTGACATGAAATTCAGAAGAGACCTTCCTCCCCAAGGTGTATGGAGTCTGAAGAAGCTTATATAAAAGTTTCATAGTTTTACAGCATGCTGCAGAGTTTCATTTCTCCCAAACAATGTGCCATCAACTCCTTTCAAATCAGAGCTCTGAAGTTCAATTTTTCAGTTTATTCAGTGTTTCAGCAGAAGGTCAATGTTAACAAGGCAAGCAGGGCAGTAGTCTACAAACTTTACCCTTTACTGCTCTTATGCTAAAATACTAAACAATATTTGAAATAATAATTAAGTGCAGCACCAATCTCGCTCCACAATATCTGGCTGTCGGTGAACTCCATCTACAGTATTACATAACAGCTTCAAAAGGGCTCAAATTTTTCTTCTGAAATTGTTTTAGAGAATTACATGCATTCATTGTATTAGAGAATTACATGCATGTTTAAACAAAAACATATAAGTTTTGTGGCAGTTTCACAAATAACCAAAGATCGTACAGACTGAATAAATTGTTCTTTCCATGAAACTGACCTAAAGCCACAGAGTCAGTATTTGGTTGGACTCACTGATATGGTTTAACATTGTCCACACTTCTCTATATTTCCAACTATGCCAGTTTGGCTTATTGATTAACATAATTGGGTGAAGCGTTTGCCTTCAAAAGCAGCTAAAGGGAGCTTCATCTCAACTGAGTACCCATCAATCTGACTTTAGTTACTGACAGATGTCAGCACAGTCTCTGATTTAGAGTACTTGCTGAAGGCTGATGGAATTCCTCTTCAGATGGATTCAGTTTTCCGTCCTCTAGAAAGTAGAGGCTGGTGTTTTACAAAACATTTACTCCACCATTTTAATCACCTAAAGTTAGATTAAAGTATCTGGTCAAGGTGATGTCATTAAATTGGTGGTGGTATAGCATTATCATTTAGCCATTATTTATTACCATTACATATCCATGACAAGTTTTTTGTATTACCATCTGCAGGAGAAACATTTGAATCCATGTATTTATGCTTAGGCCTGTGTATACCTTGTTTTGAACCACTGCGATCACTGCTGGGTCCAGTGTTGGGTGTGTACTTGGTATCCCTTGTGGCGGCACTATGTCTTGTCCAATCAAATTCTTCTGTCTTGTCTTGGGTGAACATACATATGGCTTCTTCCTCAAAGCTGCAATGGAATTTACCTATGGAGTTGACAGAAACAACAATTATTAATTACAATCATCCTTTTTTGTTCAGTTACATTCTTGATACAGACATAACTGGCTATAACACAGAAGCAACTACTGACCACTGTAGAAAAGAAAGTCTGCTACAAGACTACACTCTGTTTCTTATCAACCATGAACATTCAGTGCTACTATACATACTACACATAAATTTTTTCAAGTGTTTTGTGAAGTCTAGAAAAAAAGAAGGTTTAGTGAATTTCTAAACTAGGTTACAGACACTAATATGGACTCAAAAGATACTCACTCCAGTGTGGGTTTACAGGAGCTGTAAATCAGAAGAGAAAAAGATGTTAGAAAATATGAAACTGTAGCTGTGGATGGGCTACAGTCAATAGCTTGTTATTACTCTATAATAAAAGACAGCAGGACTATTGTGACAATATAGTTTGTCTTCAGAGTGTAATTTGGACACAGAGACAGATCTAAGCATCATTGCCTTTCATCACAAGGAGAAAGAGAGAACAGGGAAATGGGGGTAGTCAAGAGAGAACAGGAATTGCGTGTGGGATGGGGTAAGGAGAGGAGACGTCCAAATGCATCAGTGAGAAAGAGAAGATGGGTGGGGAAGAGAGTAAAGGTTGCCAAGGGTCTGTTCAGCTGATCTAAGCAGACCTGTGTCGCTCTTAATTCAGGCCAAAAGCAGTGTATCTGAGCACTGCTGAAGGTTCTTGAGAGCATGTTGCTCTGAAAGCAGTGCTTCCAAGGGTCCTGTGGATGTTTGAATGAAAAATTATGCCTCAAGGTTTTATTCCTTTGCATCAGCTGGTAAGAAATGCTAAGTAGTGTTCTGTGCAACAATCCAAGGTTCATGAGATACCCAGAAAATAAATGTTTTGAAATGCAGGAAAAGCAGCTTGACACAAAACTGACACAAACTAATATCAGTCATGACATAACCACCTTCCTAAAACTGTGCAGTACAACCTTGTGCCACCAAAACAGCTCTGACTTGTCGAAACATGGACTTCACAAGACCTCTGAAGGTGTGCTGTAGTATCTGGCACCAAGATGTTAGCAGTAGATCCTTTAAGTCCTATAAGTTGTGAGGCAGAGCTTCCATTTCTTGGACTTTTGTCCAGAACATGAACTCTGTGACAGAGCGCATTTTCCTGCTAAAAGAAGCCACTGCCAGCAGGTACTAACCACTGTATACCGGGGCAGCCCATAAAACCTGCCATTTTTGGTATGCAGAAATGCTCTGACCCAGTCTTCTAGTAATCACAATTTGTCACTTGTCAAAGTCACTCAGATCCTTATGCTTACTGATTTTTCCTGCTTCCAACACATCAACTTCAAACTCTGACTGTTCACTTGCTGCTTATATATCCCATCCATTGACAGGTGCCACTGTAAGGACATATCAGTGTTAATCACTTCACCTGTCATTGGTGTTAAATGTTGCAGGTGATTGGTGTATGTGAAACAAAATGCCTTGATGTCAGTACAACTGGAATATTCATTTTTTAAACCAAATGAGCTTTTAGAGAACAGAAGAATGGATGTTTGAATACATGTGTAAATTAATGACAATGACTCAAAAAATATTAATTTGTAGCCTGTAACTACCTCTCATGAACCTGCTGATACAATAGACTAAACCAAAAACATCTGATCTCCCCACACACACACACACACTCACACACTCACACACATACACTCAACAAAAATATAAACGCAACACTTTTGTTTTTGCTCCCATTTTTCATGAGATGGACTTAAAGATC
>JBBPCZ010000001.1:39594858-39606295 GCA_037974445.1 Brycinus macrolepidotus | reverse complement strand
TTATTCAGCCAATAGGAATCCGCGGTGCTCCGTGCGGTATCCATGGTAACGGCTGTCAGTTTGACTAGTGTTTGAACGGAAAAGCAGTAAAGAAACTCCATAACCGGCAAAAAAATGTTTTTACTTTCTAATTTCTTCAAACTCTGGTGGAATCCGTGTAAATATGCAGTCTGCTCGATGTGAGTCACATTATTCTGCAGTTTGTGTGTTTATGTCTGAAAATTCCTGTCAGAGTTCAGTTTATAGTAACATGTAGCATGTAGCGCAGTGACTCAGCAAACTAGCCTCCTAATGTCACCGCTGCAGACTAGCTGGGTGTGTGAACATAAAAGAGTCTGATGTGAAAGTGACTGGACACTGGAGGATGGGGTCAGTCTGGATCCCGTCCTGAAAGAGGTTCTTTAGTGTTTCAGGTGAAATCGTGGTGTTTTTGCTAAAGGCTTGTGTGGATCGCTGAGTTCTGCTCACTAGTTAACAGTAGTTTCAGTGAGGGAGATTTGGACTTTTTTTTTTTGTCAGAGATATTTTTATTAAATGTTTTCAGATAATACACAGGGAAGCCATACAACAAACAGAGAACACCAATAAACCCTAACCCACCCACCCCGACCACTTAGGAGAGATAGAAAAAGAAAGAGAGAAAGGGGAACAAATGTATGATAAATAAATAAATATATATTTTAAAAAAACCGGCAAGGTTTTTCATTTACATAATCATGGGGTACATTAGCACTAACATTGTTTAGACTGCTGAAGCTGACAAGCATCAGAACAAATATATCCCACTCCAAACCATATCTGTCTCCATATCCTGCCTCACTTGGATATAAATTGGTAAAATCTTCTCCATACTTTAACGAAGTCTTTAATTTTCCCTCTTATTATATATGTCAATTTTTCTAATGCAAGGTTATTTGACATCTCTTTAACCCATAGGGCAGATGTCGGTCTTCCCACATCTCTCCACTTTATTGCTATTATTCTTTTGGCTTGTAATAAACCAAAACCAATTATTTTATGTTTATTCGCACATACTTTGAAATCAACAGGGTAGATATGGAGTAGACATAGTTTAGGATCCAGTGGGGTAGTTTCCCCAATTAGATCAGATATTAGTTGAAGCACCTCCTTCCAAAATACTTGAAGTTCCTTACATTGCCACATACTGTGAAAAAGAGTACCGACTGCTTCATTGCATTTAATGCATGTATCTGGTATACTAGGATTAAATCTGTGCAATTTGACTGGTGTTATGTAGGTTCTCATAAGCCACTTATATTGTAAAAGTTTGCATCTAGTATTAATGGAGCCCGTTTGAGCTAAGAGGCAGGCTTTTTCCCAATCTTCTTTATTTATCTCAGTCTGGAGATCAGTTTCCCATGCAGTTACATATCGAGAGGAATTTTCTTTTGATTTGTTTAGAAGCACATTGAAAAACAAAGACACACCCCCTCTATCATTCATATGTTTTAAAGCAATTTGCTCTATTGTAGATAATGGGGGCTCAGAATACGTTTTAGTTTGAGAATATATAAAGCTTTTTATTTGTAAGTATTTGAAAAAGTGTTTCTGTGGGAGAGCAAACTTTTCTACTAATTGTGAGAAAGTCATAAGTACACCATCTTTGTACATATCTCCCAATTTACTTATACCCTTATGCATCCAATTTTTAAATCCCATATCCTTCCTCCCAGGGGTGAAATTAGTATTTCCCCAGATTGGTGAGAGGGTCGACAGATTTATGAATTCACCTGAATAAGCGTGAGCTTCGTGCCAAACTGATATAATATTTCTAAGGAAAGGATTGTTGGTCTGTTTTATGAGGCTTTTAGGTGGTGCAGAATACAGATATATCTGCAGAGGAAGTTCTATTTCACTATTTTCTATGTCCAGCCACGCTGGAGATTCTACTGTGGATAAGTACAACATGGCAGCACGAAGTTGGGCTGCCCAGTAATATAGTTTCAGATTCGGTAGTTTGAGCCCTCCGCGATCATAGGGCAGGTAAAGAAGAGATAAACGTAGTCGGGGACATTTGTTATTCCATAAAAATTTGACAAATATTTTTTTAAGAGTAGAGAAAAAGGTGGTTGGCAATGGGAGTGGAATAGTTTGAATGAGGTATAAGAATTTAGGTAGAACTATCATCTTAATAATATTAATGCGACCTATCATAGAGATTGGCATAGCATTCCATCTGTCAAGGAGTTCTGTAATGTTATTAAGACAATATCAGCTATACTGGGAGTGATTTTGACGCCCAGATAAATAAAACCTTTAGTAGAATTAGCAAATTGAATGTGTACTGATTCTGAGGCTCTCTCCTCGTTATTTAACATCATTAAGGCACTTTTATTCTTATTGATTTTGAAACCAGAAATTTTTCTAAAAGTCTCCAAAATATTTTCTAATGCTGGTATAGAGTTTCTGAGTTCTGTAAGAAACAGGACTATATCATCTGCAAATAAAGATATACGATGTTCCCTCTTCCCAATTTCTATACCTTTTATATCCCGGCTGTTCCGGATTGTCATAGCCAAAGGTTCAATCGCAAACAAAAACAGCAATGGCGACAACGGGCACCCCTGCCGAGTGCCTCTACAGAGATTAATAGGCCTGGAAAGTTGATTATTTGTTACTATTTCAGCTATTGGTTCAGTGTATAGTAGTTTATCTTCAAAGGCTTTTTCGGCATCCAATGACAGAACCGCATGGTCTTTTGCCTCTTCTTTTGTATACAATACATTAATAACTCTGCGAGTATTATGGAATGCCTGTCTGCCAAGCACGAAGCCATTTTGATCATTCATTATTAACCTTGGAACATATATCTCAATTCTCCTAGCAAGGGCTTTACAAAAAATTTTTGTATCACACGACATTAGAGATATGGGTCGATATGATGACATTTCTGTGGGGGGTTTGTTGGGCTTTAGGATGAGCGTGATTACAGCAGATCTCAGTGATGGGGGTGACATTGCTCTCTTCAATGATTCATTAAACATTTCAAGTAGGTGTGGTAGAAGCTTTTCGGAAAACATTTTATAGATTTCAATAGGCAGGCCATCAGGTCCTGGGGCCTTCCCACTACTCATGCATTGGACTGCTTCAGACAACTCTTCAAGAGATAACATCCTATCTAAATTTAATTTATCTTCCTCTAATAACTTGGGGAATTGGAGCTTATCTAAAAAACATTTGTGTTTTGTCAGAATCCAAACATTGGGACGTATATAGATTTTCATAGTATATTTTAAATGAATTATATAGTGGATCTACCAGGCTTATTCCCTTCTCATTTACAATTGAATTAATAGCTCTATTCGTATGTATTTGTTTTATTCTCCATGCTAACAGCTTTCCGGCTTTTTCTCCCTGGTCATAGTAAGATTGTTTTAACCACATTAGCCTGGTGGCTATTTTATTAGTGGTTAGTTCATTATATTGAGCTTTTAGTGCAAGGAGTTGTTGATTTGGACTTTTAGGAGATCTTTTCTAATACTGTTGTTAGTTTACTTTTTTATTTATTTGTTTTTTTTTTTTTAGAAAAGTATTTATTTCTAGAATACACTATAATAGTCTATATAGTGTTTTAGTACCCCCCCCACACACACACACACACTCACAGCTCATTTGTACATGTTTTAACCCATCTGCCCCGAGATCTTTATCACAGACCGAATGGTTTATTTATGTATGTGTGTGTGTGGGTGGATGTGTGACTGACTGCAGCTGTTTTAGACCCACTTTGTCACATTTATACTTTTATATCGCACCTTTCATACAGTGAGGCTACGATGCTACGATACAGATATAAATCAACATAAAAGTCAATGTCAATTAGATATTTTGATAAATGTTGATCAATTTAATCTAACCCCGTGCAAATGAAGTATTATGTTGATTTTCTGAGTGAAAATAAGGTAAGACAACCTCCACAGACAACACACTCAAATATGAATTGTTCTGCAAATTTTAGCGCACAATTTATTTGTCTGTTGATGTTGCAGTGCAAACTCTGTGGTCAGGAAGGTGTTTGAGTGTTTTTTTCTTCTTTAAGGCCAGTTGCAGTGTATGAGTGTGAAACACATCTTAAGACTGTGTGTGTGTGTGTGTGCATCAATGAGAACAGCTGTCAGCAGATGTTTAGATTTACAAAATGCAAAGTGGAAATAAAAGTGAACACTGGTATGAGGAATATTTTTGTGGATGAAAGAAATTTATTTTTTTTATTCTTTTATCTTTGCATGATATCACGAGTTTAGAGAGAATAGAAAATGAAAGTAAAAGTTGAAAGTTGGAAAAAGCAAAATTAAAGAAAAATAAACTGCTCAGAGTTGAGGATCCTCTCTGCAATGTTTATCAAGGTTCTGGCTTTTTGCAACCTGTAGAAAAAAGATTATTTTATAGAATTAATTCACTGCATTTTCAATGTGTAAATGTTGTTAAAGATTCAAAGTATTCACCAATGCATTTCAGTTATAATGAAATATTATGTAACTGATGTGAGTTTTAGAAGTGTGAGGTGTGGGGGCGGAGCTAGGCCCCCAGCTGCCACACTAAAAAAGTCTGCCTTCAGCCGGGTTTGAACCCTGAATGCTCAGTCTTCAGCCCAAGGTCATAATTGCTCAACCACAATGGGAGGTCTGTACGCTTAGACAAGGCCTGTAAAACTAAATGCAGAAGTGTTAAATGAATAGGAGGGTCTGCAGAGCTTTGGCCCACCAGGACTGACTTCCAAAAGCTGCCTTGGAATAACTGATCTCTCTGTGTGTCTTTAGTCATTTATGTTGATCAGTTTTATTTCATACTAAATTGATCCATAACAATCAATTCATGAGCTGCATCCCAATGAAGCTTCATTTCCGATCTGCATGTCCTGATTTCTCCTGATCTGGAGCCACGGCCTCCCAAATATATCAGATCTGACCAGCATGTGGATCCACTGGACCTCCAGATCAGTCATAATCAGAGGACATGGACAGTAAAGGACATTTTATTAATTATTTGGATGCAGCCATGACAGAGAGAGCAAACGATTCGCTGTTTGTCGTGTGATGCTGTAAAAGTCATATAGCTCAACTATCGGCATGATGTGTCAAAGCATCAAAGGGAAATGATGTCACCAAGCTGTTGTTTTTGTTGTCAAACATCTTAAAAAAAAAAACATCTTTATGGACTGTTTATCTTCTCCTTTATTCATTCATAACCAAGGCACTGTAACCATAGCAACCATCGCTTGTGCCATCGTACAACAAATATGATCATCTGTGAAATGAGTCACGAATCAAAGTCAGACGAGCGACACTAATGTCTAAGTTCAAGGAACTCAAAATGTTACGACCACATGTTTTTCAAATTAACACACTAAACATTTTTACCGTTTTGAACTAAACAGTGTGGATCTCTGTGAATGAGGACTGGAACACCAGTATTTAATTGTATAAAGGGTTATAAAGGGTTATCTTACCTTTAAACCACAGGGTAAACAGCAAGTGAGGCAATACCACACTGGTTATTCTTGTTCCTGGACATCTTGATGTAGCCATTATCACCCCAGTTAACGCCCCAACTGCAAAATAAATGACTGTTAGTGTGGGATTTTTGGAGCACTCATGTTGTTTTGTTGCAAGTCTCATTTTAGGGTTTGGATTAAACTACATTATGGTTTCCACATTCATTACACATTTAGAAGAATTCTCTTTATGTTGTTGGCCTGTTCCTTTACCTGTTCTTGACCAGCCAGTAGTCCTTGTTTCCTTGTCTGCCGTAACCAACAACCAGGACAGCGTGAGTCAGCCTACGGTTGCTGCAGAATTTCTCATCATACACACCTACAATCACACAGTGTATTAATAATCGCTTAGGAGGTCCAGAATCCAAAAGGGTAGAAATCTGTGTATCAGTGAAACAAACTTTTTGACAGCAAGTGAAATTCTGGACATTTCAGACATTGTGTCAGTAAGGGTTATGTTAAAGTTCAGGTGTTCAGGACTACTGGAGTCATTATGGACAGACCTGTATGGACTGTTATCTGTGTGTGGAATCTTGCATAGCAGATCTTTCATCACTGAAGCTTCTATGTGTAGCTTAGATAAACACAACTAGCCTGGTTAACAAGCGTTGTGTGCGAGTGTGGTAATGCTACCATTTTAAGTTAGTCTGTAAGGGCGTGACGTTGACTTTTGTTGCTTATTGGTTCTGTTGTTTCAAATCTGTGAAGGGGGCAGTACATTTTGTACCATCTCAGTGGACACTGACTGTGGTAAAAGGTGAAACAGGACTGTTTTCTATTTCTGGCCAACGAAAGTGTGCACCACTGCAGACAAGTGGAAATAAGTAAAGCAGGACTATTTTTGTAAGGGTTACCTGACTTATAGAGCCAGAAGGTGTGATGTTTGATGTCTACGGCCACAGAAACAGGTCCAACGAAGGCCACGGCCAACTTCAGAGCATGCTCGTTTCCATTTGCTGCGACCTTAGAGCCACGACAGGTAGCAACAACTTTCTTTCGATTAAACCTGCACTTCCCCTCCTGAGGAGAAAAGGGAAAATAAGAATGTGTTGCAGGATGAATAACCTTCTGGTTTGCTGACTCAGACACACCAAGTCAGCAATGAAACACAAGCAGTGTTGACTAGTTTGCCTTCCATTTCCTCTCATCTTGTGGGAAAATTTACATTTAAACTCAGACTACAGCTGACATTTGATAACACCTTGCTTAATAAGCTTGTGTGAAGCAGAATCAATGTCCATAGCAGATGGCTTTAATCTACACCTAAAAAAGAAAGAACTATGAGCCCGTTATGAGTTAATGGGCTCCTCCACTACAGCTAAAACCTTTACAAAACACATCACTTTCCAAATGAAACATACAAAATAATGAATGTGACTGGAATGTCTTACGACTGAACACTGCAGCGCCATTTTACACAACAAGTGTGTTTTCATAAACCGCCGCAGGAGCACTGACCTAGAGCCAGTTTCTGTGATGTTATAATTATGGAGGAATCTGATGCCAGATCAGTCCTGCTTTGTGAACAGCAGCCCTGGTGTTTAAACCTGTAGTTTAATCCCATCCTGCAGTCACACAGACTTTTCTTACATATCAATCATATATGTGTTGTAAGGATGAGCCTGTTGCTTTAAGAAATCTTGCATTCTGGGTAATCGAGCCCTCTAGGGGAGGCTGGGGGTGTAGCTTTTGTGTGTGGGTAGCTGTGGACAAGTGAGGGAGTTTGAGCACCATCTGTTTGAGAGCTTTTGCCACTTTCATTTTCCTTTGTAGTGGACATAAATAAATGCTCCCATTTCAAGGGAGGAAAGAAAAGGCCCTGCTCTCTTTATTGGACCTGCTTAGTTGCCAAGATTGACGAGTCACTGATGCCCTGGTCAGTAGCTGTGACTTTGAGGAGCATCAGGGCGAGAAGGCAACATTGGAGCTTGTTCGGGATTGATTCGAGGGAGAAGAGGAGCAAGACTGACGATTACGTTAGCATCATGACGGCGGCTAGCAGCGTGCTTGAGAAGCCACACAGCAGTTTGGTAAAAGTAAATAACCCCTTTTTGCAGGGAGCTACAGAGACTTTTCAGAGTAATTATGAAGCTCACACGAACACCGGGGAGCGGGTGAGTGGCGGACACACCGCCTTTATCAGTACCAACCCATTCCTCAGTAGGATGGAGCTAACTTTAGCTGCAAGTGGAGGTATGAAACATGCACCTCCCACACCTTGTACTGTAGCAGCATGGCCATTTACCCCACAATCCTCCAATCCATTTATAACATCCCAGGCACAACAATACCCAGTAGATGGCAAGTTTATGGCTGCATTTAAGTTGGAAGGTGATTATTTTAAAAATGATTGTGCTCCAGCTATAAGGTTTTCAGCCAGCAGCATCACTGACAACTCCGTTTTCCCCATGCATTCGTATCATAATGCCCCCTCCACTGCTCCCATGGACTTTTTCTGTTGCCAAACAAGCATTCCTGCTCCTGCAGTTCCACATCCCACACAATGCCCCCCTATAGTGGTAAAAAGTCACAGCATTCCGGCCTGTGGTTGTAGCATCAGGCCAAAAGTTAACTCAGCTCCCTTTTACACAGAAAATGAGCAGTGTGTGCATCCTTGTTCAGAGCATACTGAAGTCAGATCCCACAAATTCTCCCCACCCTCCGTATGTGATGATGATAGTGCTGACAGCTGTGATGAGGGGCAGAGAGAAAGGATTCCCAACTTGAGACCAGGTCAGTTTGCTCGGACCAGATCATGGAGAGATTTCCTCCGTCAGTTTGAGAACTGTGCAAAAGCTAATCATTGGACAGAGAAAACAAAAGTTCCACAACTGAGACACAGCCTCACTGAGGAAGCGGGCACAGTTGTTTGCAAAAATCCTAGGTCTGCCCGGTGGGGTTATCCCTGCCTTGTGGAGGAAATGAACATGCAGCAGCCATGAGGGTCGAGCTGAGGCAGAGAGTCAGGAAACAAGGTGAGGCTCTTCATTTTCTACGAGATGACACATATGAGAAAATCTCAATAGTGTATGCTGATCACTCTGAGGCAGAACAGGACTCCATTGGGGTTGAAATCTTCACCAATGCTTTGGGCGATGCGGACATGGTGCAGAAATTTCTGGAGGCGCAGCCAAGCACCTTATCCAGAGCATACGATATTGCATACAGGTATGAGACAACCTACCCGAACAGAGGCCCCGAGTAGCCCCAGAGCATGAAAATGTGACTGTTTCAATGATCGAGGAGGGAAACTATGCTTCTACATGTTCTCCTCAGTCTTGGCCAGCATGGTGAAGCCCAGTCCTCCACACCCCCTTGGAAGAGCCAGCTTCACACCCAGCAAACGGCAGGGAGTGGTGTGTCACAATTGTTCCAGTTTAGGCCACATACAAAAGCACTGCCCTTCCCCTCGCAAAACAAAATTGCACACTGCACCAGCCCTACCAGACACATCAGAGACAAGTAATATGGTTGTGAGAAACAATAAACAGGCGGGTGAGATGTGCGTGAGCATAAAAATGTGCGGGCTAGAACTGTGTGCTTTACTCGATACACGTGCAGAAAGGAATGTGCTGCCCGTCCATCATCTCAGCTCCATCCCCTATGATGTGCGGCCCCAGGTACAGCCTCTGTTGTCCAGTACGTGTGTGGTGTTGCCCCTGGGATGTTGGCTGTGTTGGGAGAGGTGAACAGTACAGTACAGGTGGCCAGTCACACTATAAATGTGAACTTTGTAGAGGTGGACTCCAGTGTAGGCCCCCTAGTTATTCTAGGTCACCCTTGCTTGGAGCAGCCTGGTACCCGGGTGGACTTCGGTCAGAAAGAGGTCATCCTGTTTGGCGAGCAAATTTCACACTACAGCCCAAAATGCCAGAGTAGAGCCCGGCTGGTAAGATTTGCAAGAACCACTGTACTGGAATCAGGCTCTTAGTATGTTCTGCATGGAACCATACATGGTAGCCCATGTCATGGTGCGAGCTTCTGTGTCCCTATGAGAATTTCTAACCCTGGCACTTCACCCATTGTGCTGAAGAAGGGTGTTGTACTGGGAGTGCTTCAGCCTGCAACTGTAGTGAGAGAGACTGCATCAATTTCATTCTGTGTCTCATCCCCTTCCTTCCCCACGGATACAGTGCCCACACATGTCCAGGCCATCTATGCTGACTGCTGCGCGCATCTCAGTGATCATGATCACCAGGACCTGGCCAAATTGCTGCATGAGTTTGACGTTTTCTCCTCTTCTTGGCCAAAGAATTTTGGCCGCACTAGCCTTGTGTATCATGACATTATCACCACAGCATGGCCTCCTGTAAAGCAGCCGCCCATCAGATAGCGAGAGAAAAGCAGCTGACTGCAGATCAACAGGTGCAGCAGAACCTGGAGGTTGGTGTGGCCCGCCCCAGTAACAGCAGCTGGACAGCCCCGATTTACATGGTAAAAAAGAAAGACCAGGCTGCACGGCTGTGTGTTGATTACAGAACGAGTGCACAATAAAAGATACCTATCCTCTGACACGCATTCAAGACACTCGAGACACACTTTCCACTGCCAAGTATTTCAGAACTCTGGACTTAACATCAGGATATTGGCAGGTGGAGATGACCTCTAGGGCTTGCAAAGCTGCTGCCTTCTGTACTCGGAAAGGGCTTTTTGAGTGGAATGTGAAACATTCCAGACTGATGGACCTCATGCTTGTGAGGCTGCAGTGGGAGATAAGCCTTGTTTATCTTGTCGACATCATAGTCTTGGGCCGGGATGCGCACCAGATGCTGATGAGGCTGCGGCAGGTCTTCACTAGATTGCATGGGGCAAATCTAAAATTGAAACCATCTAAATGCTGCCTGTTTAGGGAACAAGTAGCTTACCTGGGGCCCATTGTCTTGGCCCAGGGTGTGGCTCCAGATCCCCAGAAGGTCCAGAAGGTGAGAGAATGGCCCACACCACGGAATGTCAATGAGGTCTGCCAGTTCGTGGGCCTGGCATCCTGTTACAGGCGTTTCGTAAAAGATTTTGCCACCATAGCTCAGCCCCTTCATGACCTAATGAAAAGGTATGCACACTTTAAGTGGAATGCCAGGAGGCATTTGATAAGCTGAAAGAGCAGCTGACCACAGCACCGGTCCTAGGCTACCCTATGTAAGATGGCAAGATATTTTTGAACACTGATGCTAGTGATTTTGGAATCGGCGCTGTGCTCTGACAAAAACAAGGGGGTGAGGAGAGAGTGTTAGCCTGTGGGAGCAGGAGATTAACAACCACCGAACAAAATTACTGTATCACTCGCCAAGAGCTCCTGGCAGCAGTAGTATTCACCTCCCACTTCAGACAGTATTTACTGGGCTGACGTTACATTTACATTTACATTTACGGCATTTAACTTATCCAGCAGATGCTCTTATCTAGCAGACCCTCTTATCAGTGCTCAAGCAGTCTACATCTGTTCTTCAAACCTGAAAAGCTATACTTAAATCGACATCCGCTTTTCAACCAAGTTACTGCCAGCTAAGTTACACTTTTGTCATTAGGACTGACCAGAGTAGCCTCCACTGGCTGACATGCCTAAAAGAGCCAGAGGGCCGGCTCACCCGCTGGCTGGAAAAGCTGGCAGAGTACGACTTTTGGGTAGTTCACCGCCAGCACCAGAACGGCGATGCTTTGTCCAGAAGACCCTGTTGGGCATCATGCCCTTGTGCCAAGTTGGCCCCTGGTTCCAGTGACCATCAGTTGCAGTACAAAGCAACACAGTGTGACTTGGAAGAGGGGCCAGGTGCTATGACCCCTGAACTAATGCTAGTGGGGGTAGTGGCGGCTCACCCGCTAGCATTAGTTCAGGGGTCATAGCACCTGGCTGATAGGTCCCCCTGTGGAGATGTACGATCCCACAGGTTCAGTGGTGTAAGGATGCGGTCAGGGCAATCTTCA
>JBBPCZ010000001.1:39535614-39561798 GCA_037974445.1 Brycinus macrolepidotus | reverse complement strand
GCCTACTACAGAATTCGGCCGGAAGCAGTAGGTCATCCGGGTACTTCTCGCCTACTGTTTTTCGAATACTATGAATTTGGACATACTACTCGCCTCGCGTACTGTTTTTCGCATACTATATAGTAGGGAAGTATGAGATTTCGGACGCAGCAACGGATCCGACTGTGCCGTAAAGTCGTGTACGAAAGTATTTTACGACCTGGGACAGATCGGGCAGCAACATGGCGGCTTTCCGGGCAGCCGGCACGGATCAGGTACTGACAGTGCCCATCACTAGTGTGTGCGCGCGCTTCTGAGTCACGTGACAGTACAACATCAAAACACAACAGGGGGAGGAAGAGCAGAGTGTGCCCCTCTGTCCTGTGACTGGAGAGGCACTTGAAAGCATCGGCACTAAAGTATCGATCTCATTACACTGGTATCAATCAATATCAGTACCAACGTTGGTATCGATATTTGGATCGATCCGCCCACCACTACTGTTCAGTGCCATTCCACTCGCATGCCGTTTTAGGAAAAGCTGGGCGGCTGCTGTATAAGTGGTTGGTGTTAACTGTTATTTCCCCGGCGTTTCAGGTATGCTAAATTCCGAACGCTATTACTATTATAGTTGTGGTTTATGCTATAGGAGTATAATAGTGTTTGTTTCCTTTAGTTAATTCAAGTTCTTGGCAAATCGGCCCGTGTGGCTTATGATGAACTGGTGCAGTAACGGTATGTATTCTCCATTCAGTGGCTGGGTGTTTGAGGACGCTATAAAGGTAATAATTTTATTTTTTCCTCTCTTGCAGCCAGACTTGCTACCCACGCATTATTCCTGGGTTCCTAGCCCTCAATGGTCGCGCTGTTGTTTCTGGTTGTTTTGTTTTACTTTTCTGTGTCTTGTTCTGTTTTGCTGTTTGTTTTTGATTTTACTTTGTGCTTGGCGGTGCTTTTGGCGTTGCCGGTAGTGGCTTGCTTGTGCTTCGCTCTCTCTGATCTTCAGGCTCTGTGCTGCACCCTGTCGTTTGGGAGGCGTGCATTGGACTGCATCACCTGAACCATCTGCTGCTCTTTCTGCATAAATCTGAGTAGTGATATTGCCCCAACTGCCTTTGGGTGTAACGGGTTTATGTTGCTCTTTATTATTGACATATTAACCATTGTTAATATTTATTGACACTGTTGCAGCGGAGTGACTAAAAAGCTTTAGGATTCCACTGTGTGCTGTGGTCACTGGGTGAGTGTGTGTGGGAGCACGTGTGTATGGGGTCCGATTCATCAGAGTTCTGCTGGTAAGCTTCTGTCACATTTTGGTTTTTTAGTGCAATGGTTGGTGTCTTTTGTATTTTTCATTTTGAATGATTTTTATGATGTCAACAATTTTAACGAATGTTTAATAAATCTGTTTAATTTGAACTGGACACATGTCTCATGCTCCTCTTTGGGTAGAACGAACCTGTGTGACCTTGATGGTAATATTTCCTTGGGTAAAATTCCCAGGGTGGCATAGTCAGCTTATTAGTTTATTATTTCAAGTAATCGTTAAATTTACCTTCCTCCGCACCTCGCCATATTCTGGCGTAGTCGGCAGGATCAATCTATTATTTTCTTCTATTCATTTATCTACTTCTCGCAGTTCAATTTTTTGAACCTTCCTGCACCTCGCCACACGTTTCAGTGTCTAAACTACAGTCGTTTAAAATCTGTATGTAATCCACTCTGTGTAACACATATATATACACACACACACACAAAACCCCTAACGTGCTATAACCATGTCAGTGTCACTGCTCTCTTGAGAATAATGTACCACCCAAATGAACTGCCTGTGTATATTACACACATGACGTGTCTAATAACCACATATTTAAAAGTAAAAACATTAAATGAATAACATGCAATTCTTGTACTTTTTATACTGTACTGTTGGTATAGTTTTTAATCTATTGTTTTTCATTTTTGCTGCTCTTACCTTTGTACTGTCCACTTTCTGCCATGACAATGCAAATTTCCTACTTGTAAGATAAAGTTTTATCTTATCTTATAAAAGCATGACATAAAAGTAAAAAGTAAGAGTGATAAAACAGTAAGACATACAATTTAGGAAACAAAATGCTAAACTAAATGATATTTTCAGCTTATAAAACTCATTTTGAATGGTCTAACAGATATTATTAGGTAAAGAGTACTAAATCTTTGGTGCAGAGTCAGAGAAAGTTGCTTCACCAGTCCTGTGCTTCATCTTTGGAACTTCCAATAAAGCAGAATAATAATAATGGGAGTTTCAATAATTCCCTAAAATCACCCAGCTAATCTCTGCATCCAGAATTTGAAAATACCTAGCTGGCATTATGCATTATTTAAATTCCTAAATTAATATACCAGTAATACGTAACAGGAAGAAGATAACAGTAAATGTGTATTTTAGATCATTAACACTTTGTGTAAATACAAGTAATGGTTGGTAAAGTGCACTGGGTACTACTGCTGCCCTACACAACACACAGGGGTTCGAACTTTCACCACTGAGAAAAATGTACCATACTACACCAATAAGAGTCCTTGGACAAGATTCCTAAATCAGAGCAATCACCCTAATGCATAATTGTCAGAAGAGTTTGAACCACAAAACTGAAAAAAAAAAAATTACTTGCTATAGATATCTTGAAGCTGTAATTAACTATAACAGCTTTGTTAAGGTCTCTATCTTTGATGCAACCCACTTTCAAATTATCATAATGGGCTTGAGGCCAACTGGCCTGAGTACATGGGCCTCCAAATGTTTAAGGAGTACATCTTCACCTGCAGCATTGAAACTTTCCTAGCAGGCATCTTATGCTGGTTCCTATTCATCAAAACTGTCGGGCCTCCTGAGTGGTGCAACGGTCTAATCTGCCCTGTCATCGGGAGATTGCAAATTCAATCCCCAGTGGTGCCACAGCCATCTGTCCTCCCTCTCCCATCAGTCAGCACAATGCTTACCAGTGTGGGTGTCTGTTAGCTGACAGAATAGGCAGTCAGTGTTCTCCTATAAATATACTGTGTGATGGGCATGCTAGGTAGTGGGTAATATCATTATCATTACAACACAGTTAGCAGTAATATGTAAGCAAACAATATTCTATATAGACCATTAGATTTTGTAAATGTCACTCTAAACAAAAAAGTTTCAAAATTAGAAGAGCAAAAATTAGGAGCTACCACATGGGATGAAGTGGAGTCATTTGGAACAGTCATTTTAAAAATAATTTGACCATACATGCGAAGCAGTACTGTGAATTTACAAAAAATAATGCCATGAATTTACAAAAAATAATGCATCCATTTCATTCATGCAACATAATTATTGCAAAAGTAATGACAAAAAGTAAAAGGAATGACAAAAGTATGCTGCATCACATTTTCCAATTCAAGCTAGAATAATTTAGTAATTTAATGTGTAGCAAAAGTCATCAAGATAGTTGGTACTTCTATACTACCTTAATGCCTTTATGCTGCTTAAATCTCATTTTGCTTTTCTAGTGGTCTACATGAGACTACTACCCTGGACAGTGCAAGATCTGGCATGGAAAACATGTCAACAGTTGTTCACCCCAGAATTTTACTTAAGATGGTACATACATAAAATTCTTTGATTCGAAAGGTGGTGTAACGCCAGAGTCATCCAGACTCCAATGCAAGCATTTTGATGCCAGGCACACCTCAAAAGACCCACTGTTTTGGAGATGTTCTGACCCAGTCGTCTGACCATCGCAATTTGTCAGTCACTCATTTGATCATTTCCCCTGCTTCCGACACATCAACTTCTAGAACTGTCTGTTAAATTGCTGCCTAGGTGCCACTAAAACAAGATAATCAAATGCTACTGACTTGTTATTAATTTTAATTTTGTGACTAATCAGAAATTTATCTAAATACATGAGTTACTTGATACAGTCAAAGAAACACATCACATGTACACATCATTGCAGAATTACTTATGTTAGATTTAAATGTTTTAAACGGTTTGTTCCAACTATACAGTGTTAAACCCAAAATGACATAGTCCACTTGGCTTCAAAGTCCTTGCAATTTGCTGTAAAGGGAAAAAATACATGAACAGCGATTAAGCTTAGTTACAAAAATCAGGACTGATGATCAAGTTCACCTCAATTTTTTTAAAGCATAAAGTAATTTTAAAAAAATGATACCTGTCCTCCACTGATCTGTTTGATGGGTAGTACACCTTGAATGAAAACCCACTTCTTGGAAAAGAGCCCTGCGTAAGCAGAGTAAACATCTTCAATCAAATTACATTCAATATCATATTAGACTTAATACTCATTAGACATTGTGAGGTGTGAGGAATGAGCCTCCACTGCACATTCAAGTTAATATTCCACTTCATACATTATTTGTCATATTTAGTTGCTCAATGCCCAACTCCAATTGGTTTTTAATTCTAACAAAGCAGGAGCAATGCGGAAGCAGGAGAAAACAAGAGTAATCAGGTGAGCTTCAGCTTTGTTAGAAGGAGACCCTTTTCTATTCACAGACAGGCCACTTTATTAGGTACACTAAGCTTGTACACTTTTAAATCAGCTCCACTTACCACATGGGTTCATGTTGTAGTTTACAATGACAAACTGTAGTTCATTTGTTTCTCTGCATCATTTGTTAGCCCCCTTTATCTTGTTCATCAATGGTCAGGCCAGCTGTGATCAGGTAGTACTTGGCTGGTGAATCATTCTCAGCACAGCAGTGACGCTGATATAGTAGTGACATGTTAGTGTGTGTGTGATGCATAGCGTAGATCACACAAAGCAGTTTGTAAACATTATGTACATTTACTGTACAAATGATACTGACTACAGTCTGTAACTGTAAACTAGAGAGTGCACCTATAGAGTAAATGAAACTGAAATGGACAATGACAAAGTGGCTTGTCTATCTCTGCAGTTACATATCTGCAGTTAAAGATGACCAATTTAATCCAATTATTAAAACGCTCTGTGCAAAATGGTCTCCTGGTGACAAGGACATCCATTTTGATGAGTTAATTAAACTATCCCTCTAAAGAAAGCCTAAAGAGAAAATCGTCAATACCGGATTAATGCAGAGGCAGTCTGAGTTTGAGATGTTGAAAGGGTCATATTTATCAGCGAAGATAATGATGTCAGGTACAGGATACACTCTTAATGCATAGTCGTACGCCCAGTACACTGGGCTGACGTACAGGGGCAGTGGAGTCAGATGGCCCTGAGACAGGATGGTCTTCATAAACTGTCATAAAAGGCACAATAAGACAACAAAAATGTACAGAAATGCAACCATGATACATTAGAACTCCTTGTTCTTTGGTACAGAACAAAACATCAGACGTTTCCTTTTCAAAACACTTAGGACGCAGTGCAAGCAGTTCAAAGCTTTGTCATTTTGGTTCCATTTTGCATCAGTGATTCGAATACAACAATTTAAACACATGAACACATGAGTCTGTAGTGGCCAGTGCCATTTTCTATGCTGTGGTGTGCTGGGGTGGCAGCATGAAAGTGGCAGACACAAAGAGACTCAACAAACTTATCAAGAAAGCTGGCTCAGTGGTGGGTGAGGGACTGAACAATGTGGAAACTGGTTGAAAGGAGAACACTGTCTAGACTTCAGTCCATCATGGACAATGCTGATCACCCACTCCACAGTATGGTGGCAGAACTGAGAAGTACTTTTAGCCACAGACTCACCAGCTTAAAGTGCTCCACTGAATGCCACAGGAAATCCTTCCTTCCCACTGCCATCAAACTCTACAACTCCTCCCTCTGTCACACATCCACACAATAATCTGTGCAGTAGCCTATTGCTTCTCGTGGTATATTTTCTTACCGGGTTAAATAACTATCATTATGTGAAGGACTATGTGCATTATATTTGATAAGATGTGCAACAGCCTACCATGTGCAATATTGTGCAATGTTCTTATTGGGTGTTAAAACATCATTATGTGCAATATCTGCAGTTGTCTTACCATGTGCAATATCATGTGACGTTTTCTAAATGGGTGCTGAATCACTTCATTATGTGCAATATCTTAAGTGCAATAGTCTCCATGTGCAATATTACTACTTATGTCAATATTATTTTTATTACTTAATATTACTGCTAATTCTCTACTAGTGCAATAACTTACTCCAAACTACCATTTGTGTCGGTAGATTCTCTGTGTTACCGTGTTACTTATATATAGTATTTATACCCAGCATTTCTGAATATAGCCTAGTGTATTTTCATATTGAGCTTTTTTCTTTTCTACAGATTTTTATTTAAATTTTATATTGTTCTTGTTACTGTGTCTCTGTGTGTCTTTGCAGTCATTACATAAGCAATTTCCTCCAGGATCAATAAAGTTTTCTGATTCTGATGAACACTGCTGCACAGAACAATCCAAGTTATCAATGGGTTGGACATTCAAAAATGCATAGACTATAAACTAATAATAAATGTATTTATATTACATATTTAAATATTACATTAATAACAAAAGTATATAATTATCAGTAGTGTCAAACAAGCTGTTTATATTAGTGAATGTTATTAAAAATCATCCGAAGGAACAACCATTGTGAAGTTTTAATAGATTCTTTAGCATAGTCCTTTGGCTTTCTTTTTCATGCAAAGTTCTGGACTATTCATTGTCCAAAAAGATACCCAATTATTTATGCAAATGATTTGAAGAAATATAAGCACGCAAAAAGCAACATAAAGTGTCATCTTTGGTCTGTAGTTAGCAAGATTTATTTTCATTGTCAGCAGTAGCTTCCACATCTTTGCCAGTTCGGTGAAAATCCAGCTTGGACAAATACAATCAGCTACATAATTACTGGCATCCTAGGTAAAGATATGCCAAAAAAGTTGTCTTTGTGGTTAATCAGTTCAGTCCCACACGTAAAACGCAAGAGGTAAATTTATCATTTAATTAATGTGAACTAGAAAACTTAGAAAACAAAAACCTTAAACAAAACTACACCATAATAAGTGTCTTCAATAGATATGGACATTTACAGGCCTATGCCTGATTTATTTTTCATTCTGTGTAGTCTCTTTTCTTCCTCATCTTTGGCCGCTGTGTCTCCATGTATTTAGGACTGAGCAAAAGAGGAAGTCACTTTTTCAAGTTTTCGTTGAAAAAATTGGGTAGTTTTCAGTTGGGGCCTTCCCTTTTAATGTTTCAGGGTGATGCTAAGCTAAGTAACCAAAGATACTTGTTTGACATTTTTTCCCCTCCATCTTTACCAAGTGTGCCACAAATTATGGAGCTGACTGTAGAGTAAATCTAGCATTCTGCCCTGGACAATGCATTTTTGGGTTTCTGGGTTACAGATGTTTGTGAAAGTAGTGTATTTTAGCCACTCTGAGCACAACTGACTCACATGGTTTGGGATGTCAAGATTGCCACTGGGCAGCCGTACGCAGTTCCTACACATTTTGTTGACCAAGTCCTCTCGGATCACAACTATCTCCTGGCTGCAGTATTGGATCCTGATATCCAAAAACACATTTAAAAACACATTTGTCAGAGGGAAATGCAAACACAAAGTTTTGCTATGAATAATCAAAAAGAAGAAGTAAAAAATAACAATGCAGATTCAACCTTTGGATCCTATAGGTGTTACCTGCAGGGGTTGGTGGTGAACACAGAGAAAGGGACACGCTGTCTAAACTCCTCTGTGACATGTTCAGCTAAGGGAGGTCTGGGGATGCAGTTTATACACACATAAATGTATACATATACATTGCAGCTTGTCCTAAATGTATACATGTAAACGCACCTATACATATTTCTTTGGAACCAAAGATAATTCGGTAACTCAAATCTTGTTATATTTCTAACGCACAAAATAGCACTGTACCTCAGATAACAGTATGCATAATAACTATTTTTACTTTGTAAACTTTTCAACATTTTCAGCTTACCTGGGTAGGATAGCACTGGGTCCAGGGTCCTCAGGACCAGGAACAAACACAAAGCGACTGCTACAGTGACAAAGACAGTGACATATATACAGTAACTATCTACATATTCTGGGTCATTTCATTTAAAAACTAGGGAGGTGCTTCTTACCTGTTGAGGATGCTAGGATGTTCACAAATCAAATCAGCTAGGGCTTTTAAAGATTCTGGAACAAACAACATCTACATTCAGACACGGCCTTAAAAGTATCAACTGAAAACACTTCTGTGACAAAAGTATAGAAACTGAAGCCACATTTCTCTGACCTTTAAGTGACTTGACATGATTTTTGCCGTACGGGGCAGAGGAGAAGTTCCCACAGAATACAAAGCATGTGGGAGGCATAGCTGAATAGCCTGTAAAGGGCATACAGATCTTGAGATACATTTTATGTGCCTGCAAGAAAGCTGGGGTATAATTTCATGTACTTTTAATAGATTGCATTTATAATCTAAATGTGGCTTTTGACTTTGACTGCAGACCTCAGAAGAACATGTCAAACCTGAAAACATGGTCTGAATCTTTTCCAGGACCTCCACGCTATCTAGCCACAAGTCAGAAACAACAACAAACATAGCATCCTCATTCTCCTCCTCCAGCTGCTTCAGCTTGGCAGAAGCTTTGACCGCAGTGGTGGAGGGGCCACCAAAGAAGTTCACATTACCATAATATGCCCTGGCAAATAAAAGAATGAGTTTAGTCTTCATTAAACTATATGGTTAGTTTCTTGAATGTGTACACATTGAATGTACAGGATGATACGTTCTAATGCTGACCTGGTAGCAGAGGATGACTCAATCGGAGGAAACCCAAAGGCATTGACATGGAACACTGAGTCCTCATACCATCCTGTGGGAACCGACAGACGAGATGAAAAGGAATCTTTATCTGGCTGTTGAACATTCTGTTTAGTGATGTACAACTCTGGCAATTGCAATTGAGGCTCTTAGACCACAGCAACTAACTAAACATTACTCATAATGCACTTAGCACCTCACCCTCAGCCAAGACAAAGCAGGATTCTGTGTAAAGTCCACTATGGAACTGGTGAGGAATGGAGTTAAGGTTCAAAGGGTTTGTATTTTGTTTAATTAAACATATAATAACCCATATTAATTTAGTTTCTGGCATAGAAGCAAAAGGATATTGCCTTGGAAAGATTCAGCTCCACAGAGCCAGTTAGGTCTTCAAGGAAAAATTTTCCCTAAGGGAAGTGGGGGCACATGGTAACAGAATTAGCACAGTGGTTCAAAAATAAACTAGACATTAGGTCTACACAAAATATTGTCTACTAATCATTTGCTTGATACTGGTTTCTGCAATACTACAGAAAAATGCAATGCTGCATTTTTTCTCTGGAGTTTGTGCATCAAATTATAATTAATAAAAGAAAATAACATGTATAGTGCAATAACATTGCTATAAATGGTAGCCAGCCAGTGAAACTCCTATTAACAACTTCATGACAAAATTCTTTATTACCCTGAGAAGCTTCTTTCTCCCAAGTTACCCTACCTCTTTAAGTTGCGTGATCATGCCAAGGACAATAACATCGCCCAGTTTGGCTATGCTTCCTAAAAGGGCCTCGACAGTCTTCAACTACAAGGAAACCACAGTACTGTTAAACTGTAATTCATAAGATAACAGGTTATAACCACAATATGAAAAATTATATACTGTCCCTACGGTAGACTGTGGAATGTAACAAACAATAAGCAGTGTTACCTGGAATTTATTCCTCCCTTCATCCGGAGCTGAGCCAATCACAGGAGGAGTGAAAAGTTCATGCCTATGTGTCCGCTAGAAAACAAAAAATTAACAGAAGTTGCACATCACAGTGAATGTTCAGTATGTACACCAATCTGGTCATACATGCTACCAAAGATTAAGGGACTGACCTGCTGCAAGATGGTGTAGCGCTCCCGAAAGAGTTCAGCCTTGTCTCTGGCCTGGCCACATAGACTAGGTGCAGGATGGTTGGTCATGCTGATACTGTGAAAGAGAAAACAACAAACAGCCTCATGTATGCCTTGTTGCTGCTAAGTTGCTCTGTCATTCTTGGATTCATTCATGGATTTCATATGAAAGAAATATTAAAAGATTTAATAAAAGAACTGTTACAAAATTAAAAGCTATACCTAAACGAAGATAAAATGGAAAAATCAAAATGTTTCTTACGGCACAAATTTCTTCCTCTCTGTGCTGTAGATATATCTTGGCATGTCAAAAGCTCCAATAATGTTAAAAACATTGTCTCTAAAAACAAAAGACCAATCAAGAGCTCACAAATCACACTCAGGGTGCTCAGAGATATGATACTATGTGTAAAGACGGGACATATGGGGCCCTTACATGGTTTCATCACAAGATTGGCTGCAGTCTTGCACAGCCGTCTCAGCTACAGACAGCTCGATCATGCTGGAGGACACTGTCAGAGGAATGGGTTGAGAATTGTTAACTCTGCATTTGGCAGCTGAGAAATGGATACAGGATCAGCTGTACTTACAGGGCTGTTTTTCAACCGCGTCCAAGATCCGTTCAATAACGTCATCCAGTTCCACTTCACTCACAGACTCCAAAACCTCCACCAGATACCTACTGGCTTCACTGTGGAAAAAAATATCAGTTTACTTGTCTTCTCGGTGTTCAGTGTCGAGTTTTTTTTTTATTTAACTTATTTTCCCCCAAGGCCACTCCACTATGAAGCAGCGGGAAGACACTTTGTTAATAACTCTCGAAAACAAAGATTTTGCTAGTGGAAGTAAATGTGATTTGCATGAAATTGACTGCGCTGAATCCAAATCTGCAACCAAAATTTTCCTAGCACGTCCAAAGTTATAGGCATAACATTGTTAACTATAGTTTGGTATTTTGGTACACGCCAATAGAATTACAGCTGTTTCTGTAATGTTTCTGATTATAATCTGAACATCTGCACAGTATCTACAGGGGACTTCTCGGAGAAAAATAAATGCAGTAAACAGAGTTTCTAGCACTTAGCTGTCACAAGATATGTGCAACGCGTAACCCAGCATTGGTTCTGTGCTAATACTTTGTCATTAGACTCTCGCCTTACGGACATGTAGCTTTATTTATATAAATGTAAATATACTATTAATGGAGTATGAAATCATACGGTCGGAGCATTAACCCCCGCATCTTGAAACCAGCAGAAACTTTTGTTTTCAGTCTCTGGACCTCCATCCTCAGCAGCGTGTTGGCGCTAAATTTCGGATCCCACGCCTTCATTTGACAACATCCGTTTAAACTCTGTTTCGAAACGCGCTTCAAGATAAAAGTCCACTAGTGACGAGGCGCAGCGAAGGTGGCGCTTCAGTTTAACAAGCACGAGAATAAGAACACTTAAATGGGAGAGAAAAACCTGGAAGAGGTCCTGGATCTGTTGCACTCACCACCCCTAAACCGTCTCAACTTTGGTGTAAACAGTCTACACGAGTAGAGAAGATAATAAATCAAGTCTTGGCAAATATAACCCGAAAACCAATGGCGTCGGGTGTCTCATGTCGAAGAGAGTCTGTCGCATGTAAAAGAAGCGGACACACGGCCGTTGTGTCAGAAAATGTCTTGTTTGTTTGGGGCGGTTACGTGGTAAGCAGAGGCAGTTGTCCCAGCTGCTGCTGCCAAACCGCCTGCACTAATGTCGTTGAGTTCCTCATGTTTGAGTGAATGTTAAAAAGTCCTGTGTTTAGTCATAAAATGAGCTAAGGGATTGTTGAGTGCTAGAAACAAAGAACCCTGGTAAACAGGTGGCACTGTGAACAGGGCCTTGTGGACTTAAGTGTCACTCCCCTGGTAACTGTCCACTGTGCTGGTTGTTATGTAGGGTGTTTAGTATGGTCTTAAGCCTTTTACTTTTAATTTAAAAAAATATATAGTGTGCTTTGACATTGTCATATTGACGTCGTCTTCGGGATCATATGTGTACATTAGCGAATAGCATGATGCCATTTCCACCCTGCACCATACCCATATCTGAAAGTTTCATGTTGAAACTAAACGTTGTCATGAATATGCGATATAATGGGTTTATCTCAAACACACACATACACACACAGAGTCAACAGAAAAAAACTCCACATAGAATATGGAAATTATAAAGCATTTGTTTACTATGGCAGTTTTGAGATTTTTTTGGAAGGTGACTAAAATATATGAAATGGTAGTTGTGGTATGTCTTTAAGTGGTGATAATTCAAGCTTGATGATATCAACAGCTTTTTCAGGGTAACTGATGTTTTTAAGAAGGGTCAGCAAGCTGATTTCTTGCCAGAAAGCTGTATCCTATAGTTTCAATGCTTGCTCTAATGATAACTTCTGATTATTGTGTTTTTCTCAGTCAGTTGCTGATCATGAAGTTTTTCTGCCAAATGATGAGATATGGCTGTATGATTTGGAGAGTGGTTTATGGTAATACTTCAACATGGCTGTTTTTGTATTATTTGTACAAGTGAGACTACTCTGTACACGCAACTGCATGCAGCCGTGAATATCATAGATATAATGATTATTATTGAATTTTATGGACTTTTGTTTATTTTGATTAGGCCTTTAAGAACTAAATATGCATTGTTGATGGCACTAGATAATGCAAGAACTAGATAATGCATTTATTGTGAAAAATAAACATTTATCCTTTTATAACTTCAGAACCATGCCATATAACTATAGCAGCATGCCATGTCCTTTATATTTATAATTCATTTATGTGTTGACAGGGGCAAGGTTGATATGAGTGGAGAAATTCCTCCATCAATGTCAGGGACATGTGGCTGCATTCTGAATGGACATATGTATATCTTTGGAGGTTGTGGAGATGACGGTCAGACCAATGAGGTAATCCTGGTTTTGTTGTCTACTCTGAAGTATTCTCAACCTCAACTATGAATTCAGTTGTACATTTTTTAGCACTATTCGGTCAGTCTCTATGATGGGAACTATTCCTGGAAGAAGATTCAACATCGTTCAGGGTTACTCCCCTCCCCACGGGATAAGCTTTCCTGTTGGGTTCACAAAGACAGGTGCTGGAGCTACATTAAATAGTATATTCAAACATTCCAATTAAATTCAGACTTATTTCAGTTTGGATTTAGTTCAAAAATATGATCAAATGTTTCTCTGCTCAGGATTATTTATTTTGGTGGATATGGTCACAAACTTCTTAATGAGATTGATAACCCCAGGACCTTCATTGTGGATGAGGCATCTTGGGTAATTTTTTTAAATCTTATGCTCAACTCAAGACTTTTATTATAAAGAAAATAGTCTTTAATATGTTTTTCCCTATTTTAAGGCAGAGGACATTTTTTGGGGGTGGAACAATGAAGTTCATGTATTTGATTCTGGAGCAAAAAGCTGGAATGAACCAAAAACACTTGTAAGATATTTATATTTGCTACTTAAAAAGATTTTACGTTATATATTTTGTGTATACTACTTAAAGTCATGCACTGAACACTGTAGGCCTGAAGTGGACAATAGACAATCATCATATCATATTGTGTGTGACTTCATTGACCCAAAGGATGTTCTAACAGGAATTTAAAGCTTTTACTGACAGTGAATATTGCTTGATATAGGGACAAGCCCCTGCACCGAGGGCTGCGCATGCCAGTGCCACTGTAGGGACTAAAGGGTATGTGTGTGGTGGAAGAAAAATGGTGAGCCCCCGTCACTATAATTTTATTGTTTTTATAAAGAAACTGTCGACAGAGAGGACTGTAAGTTTATCTTAAATTTAACAAAGAAATTGCTTTGTCTTTTTTTGCACACTGACAGGAGACGAGAACAAGTGATATTCATTGTCTGGATCTGGACTCATGGGTTTGGACTGAAATGTACGAATCTTCTGTACGAGCCACAGATCTTTTCTTTATCATTTGGAAACAACACTGTGTTTTTTGTAAATATATCGCTAATTATTTTTGTTTGCTAGAAATTTCTGATGTATTTCCATGTTCTTTGGTATACACTCTTACAACCATATTCTTCCTTATACTTTTCTATGTTTCCTGTTGCTTTTCAGTGTGCCTAGAACCACAGTGCCTTTAGGGCGCTCATGGCATACACTATCGGTGGTGTCGGATACCTCACTCTTTCTGTTTGGTGGACTTAGTGTGGACTGCAGGCCCATGAGTAAGCCAGTGATCTAGGATTATTTACCTTGTTTACCTATAATAGTGATGTCAAGCAAAACCTCCGTTCCAGTTACATTGAGAACAGTTGTTTCTCCAAAACTGTACTGAACATTAATTCACATTACTGACCATTTGAAACCTATGGACCGGTCAGAATTTGCTGAGATTACCTTCTCCAGAATCAAGCATCCACAAAGCGATGTTAGTGATAATGAAGACATGGTAATGAATGGCTAGATGAATGGTTAGATGTAATCAATCAGTTTGGAGTCTAAACTTTGGCTCTTTAGTTTAGAACTTGTGGTCTAGGGCTAACATTGCCAAGAGAAGTCAAAAGTCACTTTTCCGTAAATACATCCCTAACCACAAATAGCTCTTTATTAAACTCCCAGAGACTTCATGTGTTCATGTGGTTCAGTACTAAGTATGACTTACTGTGAAGATGAATACATTTTTACTATGCGTCTGAACACTGGGAGCAGGGGGACACTGCTGATAAATATGCCTCTGTTTTTTTTGCGAAAACAATGTTACCTTCGTAGCTCCATTTTGCAGAAGCAAAATTTGACTACATCTGGGGTGGAAAATTGTGTACATTTAGAATGTTGTGTCCAATCTAGTCCAATTTAGTGTCCAATTTAGTTTAATCTCCATGCATACCCACTAGCTTGGACCTTCCAATAAAACAAACTTTCAGAGGTTAAAGCTAGCTGTCTCTGATTACCCAAAGAAAATCCTAACCTACACTGAACTGCCAGTCTATTAGATACACACAGCAGCGCCTCATGGGTCATGCATCCAGGGTTGCCGGAGTTCTGAGCCTGGCACTTCCTCTCACCATTTGCCCTCTCGTTTTGGTTTCTCCCACTCACCTGATTGTCTACACCTGTTCTGCGTTTCTGTCTCTCCCTGGTTATACCTAGCCTGACTGGAACCTAGCGTCCGTTCACCATTATGCCTATTGGCTCGTGTGGCTTGTTGTTTGTTTGTGTGTGTCCTCTTAATCAGAGTAGTTTGAAGTAATACGCCTGGCAGTCCCTCTGGGCTTCCCTCTTCTACACCATGCTGGGCTTCAAGGAGTCTTCTGGAACTGCTTCTGTTTTACTGTTTAAATGTATCCAGCGCTTTGATCTGGGACTGTTTCTGTTTAGCTGTTTATCAGAAGCTATGCTGTGATCAGCATCTCCTTTGTTTGCATTTCCTGCCAAGACTCCTGAAATAAAATCTCAAGAGCATTAGCCTGAATATGACATACTCATTTTATTAGGCACACGTATCATATAGGAGTACGCTGTAGGTGTGTAGTTACTGAGTGCAGCCCATCTGCTGCTATACAAATTAATTAGCCCAAATCTCCCTTGTATATATTCTTTAGGTGGTGGATCATGCCCAGCATGGACAAAACATGGTAGTTTGGGTGACAGTGTTACTACTGGGTTGAGAATAATCCACCAACTACAAATTTTCAGTCAACACTGGTCCTGTGGTCAGGAATCAGTGATGAAATGCTAGAATATAACGGTCACTAACTGTGCATCTATAAGGTGAACCAATAAGGTGGATGTGTCTAATGTAGTGTTCTGTGAGTGTGCATAGTGTGTAAAAAAAGTGATGCTGCTGTGCCTGACAGACTTACTTTCCACCTGGTAGACTCAACACTACCATTCTACTACCATGCTGGTGTCACTGCTGTACAGAGAATTGTCCACCACTCAAATAATATCTGGTCAGTAGTGGTCCCTTTCCACTGTAATACACTGTGCAGCAACAGATGGCTACACTCAGTAACTGTAAACCTCCAATGTGGCCCATGGTAGGTGTATCTGATTACATAGCAGGTGACTGAAAGTACTGGGTAGGTGTGCCTTACAAACTAACAATTTAGTGTATATAGAAATAAAAATGAAATAGATGAAAAAAATAGAAGTTCATCAGATGGTCGGTACGCTGGCCAGTGAAAAATGGACAATTCCATGCCACTCAGTTTAGGTTCTGTACTATATGAACTCACCAGGTAGAGGATTTCTGTGTCTATGTAGGTGACTATCCTAGGTAGCCACTTAAAAACTACTTAGTCAGGTGAGATACAGTGTTACCTTAATACTATGTATCTACTTTTGAAGGAAACTGTATTTTTGTAGGTGATAGCTGGATGTTTGATCTGAAGACAAAAGACTGGACAGAGATGAAGCATTCAAATATGGACAAACCAAGGTAAGTGAAAATAAACATGAATCATGCTGAATTTAAGAACATAGAATCAGGAATGGCGACAAGTGATCTGAAAGTGCATGGCTACAGTCATCTTAACTCCCAACATGCATGTATATTTCCCAAAATTGGGGAGTGGGGGGTGTTCCTGGGATAGTGTTTTGGAATTGTGATATTTCTAGTCAGCGTGGAAACACTGGATGACGTTTTAGCTTTTGGATAGATTTTCATTTTGAACTAAATACTGTATTCACCAATAATGTTTTATCCATCTTTATGTACTTTTTTGATTTGTTTTAGACTGTGGCACACAGCTTGCCTGGGAAGGGACTCTGATGTCATAGTGTTTGGAGGAAGTCATGATTATATCATTTTGGTGGATAGTGTACGTTTTGTGCACTGTACAATGTGATCTGTTTATATATTGTAGCAGTACTCATTTCTGACAACATAGCTGTTTGTCATTACAGTGAACTAAAGAATTAACTCTCTTTGAATTTGCTTAACAGGGACATTGCAATGACGCTCTTGTTTTCCAGACCCAGCCTTACTCCCTTTTACGGTAAAGCATTTTTTATACTCTGTTATGGCTAGCTTCTAGCTTCAAGACAATTTAAATGTTTTCCATTAAACTTCAGCTCAACAGCAGGATTAAATAATAATTCCTGGTTAATGCAATGTAATGAAGCGTGCACTTTTAGGCAAAAACAGTTCTGTCAGACAATTTCTGCATAATTTATTGCCTATCTTGGCATGAAATCATTCGGTCTGGTTTGATGCGCAGTGATTCATTGTGCAGAAACCTACTGACATGTATTTCTGTACCGTGGTGACGATAGGAACCAGGGGTCATGATGTCTACAGTACAAATATAGGCATTTTATTTACTACCAGAAACAGCCAGTGAACCTACATGTCTTCTAAGCTTTTATATGTAATGTTGATATTGGTGCCAGTGTGAACACCTCTGGAATTTCATTCCAAAATGCTGTATATGTATTTATAAACAATTTTGGATGTAAAGAGGTTAATATTATTATAGCTGACGTAATGCAAACACATTTTTTTTTGTTTGTTTGTGTAAAGCCCACTCCCAGCAATGTATATAATGAAAAAAGAGTATTCATTACAATTACGTTTTTTTTCAAACCAGAATAACTTTTTACGTCTCAATTTAATTGTGCAGAATTTTGAGAAATAAGTGTAATTTCTTTTTAAGTTTGAGTACTAGCCCATCCTTTATCACTAGGGCAGGGATGTCCAGTCTTAACTGTAATGAGCCAGAGTTTGATTCCAAACAAGCAGAAGCACATCTGTTTAGCACTTGTTACTGGTTGGCACTTCCCCTAGCTGTTCTGCTTAAAGGTAAGAGACTGCCCTTCAGACTTCCACCACTTCATGTGAGCATGACCGCTCCCCATTTCATCTGTTGACATGAGTTTCTCCTCTGAGTTTAATTTTAATTCAGTAGCCCACTTTGGATTTTTCACCATCTCCACACAATACACTTTGTTTATGGTGATAAAGGTGTATAATCATTCTTATATCAATCTTATATCCATTGGTTGTTGTATATGGGCTGATTTGCATGTAATTGGTCACACAGTAATCAGATTTTAGACTGGTTGAGATGCACATCTCTAAAATCTTATATAATCTTATATAACTGAGATACTAGTCATATGAAGTGACCAGGTGTATGTAGGGTCACTTATGCAGTAAAAAAAACTCCAAGCAAATCAAACAAGTAAGTTCACCAGTTACTGCCCTACAGTTTGTGAATCAAACCCTGCAATTGCTTTTTCATCCTTATTAAATGTTTTTTGTCAGTTTTTACTAATCTAATAAAATCATATTGTTACAGGTTATGTGAAGACTTCATAGCAAGCCATGCCACAATATTCCTTTCCAGTCTGGCATGTTTACCATCCAAACTAAGACAGGCAGTACAGAAAAGAACGACCTTTTTTCAGCCAACAAGAAAGTCACTGAGGATTTGCCAAACTCTGGAGTAGACATTATCCTGTTCTATTGTACAGAGGGGAAAAATAGCATTATAAAATATTTTTGCATTATGATTATTTTTATTGCTAGGCAGTATTTTATTTTTAGCGGTTTTTATTTTACTGTGTTAAACATGACCGATTGATTAAAAAAAAAAAAAATTGAAATCTTGATTGTGTTCAGTAAGCAATGTAGCATGGTTTAGTGAATGTAAATGCTGCTCATCCAGCTGAAGAATGGCTGTTGTCAATCATGCGAGTATGTAGAGAAATGACAGTTCTGACCTCTGACAAGAGGATAAATATACATTTAATAAATACAAACATACATCCCTGTGTTGCTACAAAATATGTAATTACCTTAATGACATACTTGTCTAATACTTATTCTCAACGGAGAGGCAAGTGTGTCAAAATGGCCCCTGCTTAAAAAAAAAAAACCTTACCATCACTGTAAAACCTTACTTTACTAGAAACATGTTTCTACCACTTTTTGGCTACTCATGAGGCCTGTCTACCTTATATATTCAATATACAGATATACAGTTACAGGCTGCCGCCTGTCACAGCTTGTCAGCCACTCTTTACCACATCAGGAAAACTGATGATCAGATATTTGAATGGTGGATCTTTCATGAAGGACAGGAGTATGGTTAAACCTAAACTGTACATTAAAACAGACCACTGACTCTTAAAAATATACCAAAGTGGACATGGTAGATGTTTCTAACAAAGTGGCAGATGAGTGTTACTCGCAGTTCATGAACAGGAGCACATCTGAAACGATGTATAGAAACAACCTGGAGAAAGGGCTGCACTCAACATAGCATGATGTGAAGTGAGAACCAAGTGATTTCGAGCAATTCCCAGTTTATCCTACATGATAACATATGCATATGACAACATATTTAAAGTGTCTGTCATTATGTGCTTTAAACAATTCAATAGCTTTTGACGTAACATTTCGAACATGGCAGGCTAGCACTCATCCGAAATAGAGCAGAATAAAACTGCTCTCAAGTGTTGTTACTTCAGTGAAATTATGACTGAAGTGCAAGCACCCCCTCCCCCCAAAAAAATCATTTAATTAATTGATTTCGGAAAATCATTTTGTCAAGTACCATGTTACTACAAAGGTAGATTTACGGGGGAGGGAGGTCGCCCTGGATAAGGGTGTCTGTCAAATGCCACTTTACTTACTTTATCACGTTTGTAAGTATTTATCTAAATGTAGGTAAGTACATGTAACTGAGTGAATGCATTTAAAGTTTCTTTCAGATACTGTGGGGAGCTGGTGGCCTAGTGTTTCGGACGCAGCCCAATGTGTATTACGCCCTCTGCTGCGATTCTGCCATCAAAGCAACTGCATTAAAGTGTCGGGTTGTCATGGTTACGTCAACAATAAGTAGTTAGTGAAAAACGGGACGGTTTGGAGATTCGCCTCAGTTAATGCATTCTTGAAATTACGCCACAGAGCAATACAGGAGTCCGGTCTCTACGTTTTAACCTTTCTACTGAAGTCTTTGACGAAAGTCTGACAAAACAGTAGCTGTTAGCTCGGTGGATAAGCGTTGAAGTAAATTACAGGCGAGTAAAAAAAATCACCATGAATTTTAAAAGCAAACTGGAAGAACTTCAACTGACGACAGACGAAATAACCCGTTTCAGCAAAGCCTTGAAGGATGACAAGTTTCGTGAGATGTTGCACGAATACGCCGAGGAAATATCAAAACCTGAGAACAAGGAGAAGTATGAGGAGGAAATCACGCAGCTGGAGCACGAGAGGGGCATGAACGTGCAGTTCGTCCATCTCAAACCACACCACGTCTTGAAGACCAGCCTTAACGGAAAGGAAAAGTGCTTCATCAACATCTGTTCCAACGTCTTGATCGACAAGCCTGTGTGTAAAGCTGGAAGGGGGCAGGACAGTAGAGTGGGTCAGCACTGGTCACTGCCATATAGTCTGGCACCGGGAAGACCCGACAGAGACGCCAAGGGGAACAAATGCACGATATACGACGTCGTTTTCCATCCGGATACACTGTACATAGCAGGAAAGAACTCGCGGTTTATGAAGCTAGTCAACAGTACTGCAACCCAAGGGGTCGAGGATGCGTTTAAAGTTAAACTGGACCAAGTGAATGCTAAGGTATTGAAAATCCTATACAAAGGGGTACCGCACCCAGTCGTCATACGGAAACCAATTCCTGGCCATCCTGGAAAAGAAAAAGCCTCACCCTATGAGGAATTTCGCTCCATTAATTACCCAGACACTGCACCAAACCAAAAGCCCAAAACAGCCACTGCTGTTCCTCCCCAGGATTTTAGGATTCCTGGTAAAGAGAGCTCATCAGCGCCTGGACAACCCACAAAACCACACTACACCATAAAATACAGATCAGTGGTTGAGCTGCAGGACTACAGATGTTCCAGAGACTCTGCACCAAGTCTGCACCCCAAAGAAATTGTCATCACTGTTGCTTTGCCCCTTATCAAATCAGCTAGAGACATTGACTTAAACGTGACCAAAAGAAATCTGGTCCTGGAGTCTCAAAAGCCAAACTACAAACTGGAGCTGCAGTTATCCTATCCTGTGGATGATGACAAAGGAAAAGCCAAATTCAACAAGGCCAAAAAACAGCTTACAATAATGCTACCTGTACTGCCAGCTAAGCAGATTGTCAGGCATGAGGGGGCAAATGCAGACCAAGTTCAGGGCTTGGTGTGTGAAGGAAAAGAAGTGATCTCTGTGGACAAAAATGAACGGAATGATACAAACCTCTCCAATTTCAGATTTCAGCTACCCTCAGACAGGGTAGAGAGTAAAGCAGATAGTTTGGAATCTCACTGTGATCCCTCAGAGTCAGGCACAGCTGTAGCTGCACTGCTCACATGTGAAGGACCCAACACTGAGACATCCAATTTGGAGGAAAACAAAACTGATGAGCCAGATGATTACGGCCTTTCTGGTCCAGATTTCTGCACCTCAAAAATGCCCTCCAAGCATCACACCAAAGGGGAGACCTACAGCTGCAATTTAAGAAAGGAAGTAAGAAATGTTAAGTTTGCCAGAGTCCATCTTCAGAATCATGTATAGAGTGTAATATTCAAGAGCACTTATTAAAAAGCAAGAGATATAAAATTGTCACAGCAACTACTGATTCTCACCTAATCTTGTTTTGCAGTGTCCTCTTACACCAGCTGAAATAGCAGATATTTCACAACATAAGCCCACTGTAGCACATCCAACCATGATTTTTGCTGTATCACATTCAGAAAAAGCACTCCTTGATATTCCAAATGATCCTACCGGCCTGTCCCAACAGCCCACTGGCAAATCGGTTGTGGAGCTTTCAGTGGTCAATAATGGTCCTTCCAAAATGAATTTTACACTGGATGAAGTCATCATAAAGGCTGTGAGCTTCCCTGAAGACACTGAAGAGCAAGTGGTGAACCGTTCCCCTGAGCAGATTGGCCCTGCACTAGGGCACAAGGACATCAAGTTTTCATCTCTTATACAGGAAACTGAGGTACAGTTAAAGGAGCAAGTGGACTGTGTTCAATCTCCTGAGCAGGGCCAAACAGATCGCACTATAAAGACTTCTGCTGTCCTGAGAGAGAAAAACCCTGATGGCAGTGATGTTATTATAAGGGATCATGCTACATCAGCTGCTTTCTCATTCCAGAATTCTCTGTGGTTTGAATTGGACTAATATAAAGTCTCACATGCATTCAACAAATACAGCAACACTATATTAAGTACTATTTCATGGCCTCATTGATTATAATTACTTAAAACACTTTGGAACACAAGTATGATTAAATGTTGAATATTAAGCATTTTACTAGTTCTGCTACATAAATTCTGTGGACCATTATTTACTTTCTTGAAGTTTAATCTTCATGAAAATGCTAAAAATTGTTTTTGAAAATGTCATAAGTGGGCAGCACAGTGGCTGGCACTGTCACCTCACCATGAAAAGGTCCTGGATTTGATTCCTGGCTGGGTGGCTAAAGGTCCTCCCCATGTCTGGTTGGGTTTCCATTTGGTTGTCCAGTTTCCTTCCACAGTCCAAAAACAAGTATGTCAGGTGAATTCGAGATGCCAAATTGCCCTTAGGTGTGAGTGTGTGTCTACCCTGTGATAGGCTGGCTTCAGGTTGTTTCTCTGCCTTTTGCTCCTATGACCGCAGGAATAGGCTCCAGCCACCCTGGTTAAGGTAAGCAGTTCAGATAATGGATAGATGTTTTCAAGCCAGATCTTACAAATTTACCGTCAAATTTCTCAGAGATTAAATAAGTTTTTATTTTATGCAATAGGGTATCTTCATAAATTATCCTACATGTTCATACAATTTTGTTTGTTTCAAGCCTCTAAAATATAATCGTGTTAAAACTATTGAATGCAGTTATTGAATATAGTTTCTTTAAAGAGTGGACCCCATGTTCTGGCACAGAACTGCAGCTGAGGCTTCTTCCCTGTTGTTTTCCATTCAGTCTTTTTCTCTCTACATTCCCATGGATGTTTAATTCTGGGAAAGGCACCAATTTCATATGTAAGGCAACAACAGATAAAATGTTACAATTTTGAATTGGCACTATATATAATTAATTTATATGTATAAATAAATATAGTTTTTTTCATGTGTAATTAATATAAAGCATGAAACATAGGTCTAAAAGGGTTACCTGCTCAGTGCCAATGTCTGCAGGCTTATCAACACCACAGAGGCACTAACAAGGTAGACAACCATTATTGACCTACTGTTTGTACCTATTTACAAACATAATGAAATATCATGGCTGATAACTATTATCATAGCAGTGATAAGTTTAATATAATAATTATAATATACAGTTAAAAAAAATAATGCAGCAGAAGAACTGTTATAAGTTAGGCAACCAATTAATTATTGTGTCCATGAGCAAGACACTTAACCCTCAGTTGCTCCAGGGGGACTGTCCCTGTAACTAATGATTGCTAGTCGCTCTGGATAAGAGCATCTGCCAAATGCCCTTTTTCTTTTCTTTTTTTAATTAAAATTCAAGAACATAAATGAGAAGTCCTAGCTTGATTTCTCCTCTGCATTCATCCTTGTGTATAAAAAGTATAAAAAGTGTCGCCTCGACTTACTCACTAGGGGCTCGGACCTGGACTCTGTAAAGCTTCTTTGTGACAACTTGGTTGTAAAAAGCGCTATATAAATAAAATTTAATTGTACTGAATTGAATATTACAATTTCAGATTATTACAACCACATCATAAATGTCATCAAAAATCCCAATGAAAACAAATGCTAATTGACAAGCTTCCTTGTGATAATTATTCACAACTGGCAACTTTCAATGACTCTAATCACTTAAAGAGCAATACAGAACTCAGTTGCTGAACTTATCCTCCAAGTAGCACAGAGTAATTAATGAGACTCATGGTTCTGTCTTTAAATCAGTTTATTTACTTCTTAAAAACACAGAAGCACAGTAATGCTGAAGAGATAGGTTCACTGCAATTTCAATCCCCAATGCATGTCAGGTCAATGAAAAAGATCAAATAAAGCACAGTCTTGCAAGCAGAAGCTGTTCCTCAATCTGTAAGGTGGCTTGGCTGGTTAACACTGATGCGTAGCCACTGCAGTTGTAAGTGGTACTGTTGGTACAAAAGCATGAACAATCAGAGGAACCCACACTGCTATTTACAACACTGTGTTCACTGCACTACAGTTAGTGACAAAAGTTATCTTTGCTACTGGCGATAGTGTCTGTAGGAGATGTGACAGCCTTTTCATCATCTCATACCTCTCTGCACACAACCATCCAAGAACTCACAGTAACACATGAGGGAGCAGAAATGGCGCTGAACAGGAGCCTCTGTGCCACCCATGTCATCCACCAGCACCACAGTGTGAGAGACCAGGTGCAGGTTCATGCTAACTGCTGTCTGGATGTAGGAGTTCATGCAGGCTTGGCCACAGTCACAGAACTTCGCAAACTCCAGCTCATGGCACAAGTGGAAGGGAATGAGATGAGGTCCATAAGGAATTCTGTTGTGGAAACAGACATAATGGTATGTTACTGTCTAAAGGTGCATTAACCCAAGAGCATAAAATTACATTTTACTGATTTTGTACAGGGGGTTTGATTTAAAACTTTGAGCTTACAGCACATTATGGATATTATGAGTGGTTCAAGAACACCGCATGTTTTCTAGTCAGTACTATTTAATTTGATTTAGTGCAGTCCAGTATGTGAAATGATGAATATGAACCACTGTGCTCATAGCTTTGGATAGTATTTTTTGGCACTACTGGTTCTATTTTTGTCTGTTACTCATCAAACCTCAAAGAAATGAAATGCTGTGATATCAGATACCATAAAAATGTATACAAGTACCATGAGGTTTTATTTTTGCCACATTACACATAGGGCCAAAGCTGTGTTAAAACCTTTCATGCAACAAACAGAACTCACCTAAAGTTCAGCAAGGCTCGTGAGGCTAGCTCCTGTAATGTGAGAGGGAATGTAAGCTGAATGGTATGGTCCAGAGGGTTTGGTTGGGTAAACGGGTTACCAAACAGGTCCAGGTTCTCCAGTGACAATTGTCGGAAGTCTCCAGGAAGGACAGTCAACTGATTGTGTGCAGCCGAAAGAAAGCGCATCTTGGTGAGCTGGCCAATGCGAAGGGGGAGCCGCAGGAGCTTGTTATCATCCAGCTTGAGGTTCACCAGTTCACGCAGGTGACAAAACTGGGCAGGCAGGATTTGCAGGCAGTTCTGGCTCAAGTCAAGGTGTTGCAGAGTATGCTGGAGAGTGGAGAGACAAAGTGCTTTACTGAAGCTCTCCAGGTGGTTGTTGTGGAGAATAAGTTCTGCAAGACAACTAAGGTCACCAATGGTGGCTGGAAGTTTCTTAATGTGGTTGTTGCTGAGGTCAAGTCTGCGAAGTGCTTTGAGAGACAGCATGCGCATGTCCACTCTGGACAACTTGCAGTAAGACACCTGGAGCTGTTGCAGAGAATAAGGAAAGTTGGATGTGAGGGGATAGTCCTTCTTGGACATGATGGTGAGCTTTTTCTTGGGTTTTTCCACATCTTTGGCACGGACAGGGGTAAGGGTGGAGAGGGGAAGGCCATCTGTGTCGGATCCCTTGTGTGCAAGTCGAGCAGCAGAAAGGAAGTTTTTTAAACTGTTGGCATCTGCCTAAAAACACACACAAACACAAGAGAAACTGAGAGAATGAGAGAATTTATGCTTCTTTATATAATGAATCCTCTCTACTCCTTTGTACCTCAGTACTAAAAATGTGGCAGGCTTAAGGTCCTCCAGTGTTCAAAATACTGGCAAGTGTTAAGAAGCTCATTAAAGAGAAAGTCACATAAAAGTCTATAAAGTCAAATAACTGTCAGAAAGAGAAAGAGACCCTGCCTTTCTTCTTGATATAGCAACCTCCTCGGGCAGCTCAGCTGTTCTAGTGGTTGCTATATGTGTATAATGGCTTTCAGTAATATTTGTTCTGATGGCACCACATTTAAAACTGTTCCATCTACACCTCAGTGTGAGAAGAAAGTAGGACAATGACTTATACTGTCTTAAAACTAGGGTTGTCCTGATACCACTTTTTTACAAACCAATACGAGTACGAGTATTTTTATTTGTGTACTTGCCGATACCGAGTACCGATACCGATATTTCTTAGAAGGGTGTCAATGCAAGTGCAAGTAATTTGGAGACAGGTTTTATTTTCTCTTCTACAGATTATGACAAGCCTATAATAAGGCCAAATACACAAAGCATTAACAGAAGGCTATTCCAAGGCAAAAATAAACCGTTCATTCTGGTTTTAACAAAGCTTTA
>JBBPCZ010000001.1:39516042-39535514 GCA_037974445.1 Brycinus macrolepidotus | reverse complement strand
ACACTAATGGGGAGAAACAACACAACATGATGCTTTGCCTTCATCTGAGACACATCTGGCCGGATTCAGCCATTTTTAAATTTTTTTTTATTAAAACTCAATTTTCACGTGCGATGTGCGGTTTGTTGTGTGAAACGCATTTGTTCTGTGAGTCACGCGTGCTTCCGAAGCAGCGTTCGTTATGCGGAATGTTCGTTCTGTGAGGCGTTCATTAAGCGGGGTACCACTGTACAATGAAAATAGAACTAGAGATGGCACACAAAAAGATTGAGGACTGGCAGATAATGGTCTGGTTTATTTCTTTAAAAACTGTTTTTTAAAATGACTGATTGGAGCACTTAACATGAGCATCTAAAAAGCTGTCATGCTCAACCACTACTACCTCAAAAGGGAGAATTAAACAGCCAGCATGGCTTCACACAATGTGAGTATGTGCTATTTCAGGCTAGAACTTAATATGCTATTAGGAGTCTGATATAACAGTTCAGATCAGTTAAAATCTGTCTTCATGGATTCATTCCAGACCGCAGTAGACATACCATGTCAATTACAAAATGTATTAAATGAATCCATGGAGAAGACAGATTTATCCATTACTGCTTCTTTTCTAGCACTGGACCAGAGAATTTCTAGTGAGCCTTAAAGTGGCTCTGCCTGAATCCTAATGAGGATCCAATAGAATTGTTGAGCTTAAACAAAGAAACTTGATTTACAATTAGCAGGGGACACAACAAATATCTTATCCTATGTCACAGACACTTCTGTGCGTATGATACCATGCTGCTGGTGGCAGTCCAGTAAACTTAGGCTTGTCTAGTCTTATTTTCCCTGATATCTGAATCAGCATATTCTGCTGCTACTGGAACAATACAGATATCCAGATCTCTAGTTAGAAATATAATAATAATTGGCAATACTTAATTGTTCAAGGTGACAACAATTTAGAATACCTTTCTACTTATAATATTATGAACAAGGCATGAGGGATCAGATGCTTTCATCCATGCTTTTGCATTCCCAATAAAGAATACACTATCTGTCAAAATCAGATTTACTAAACACAAGCAAATCTAACTTTTGAACCCGTATTTAAAACCAAACATCAGTTTCTGTCAAAGGTTACTCACCTTTAAAAAGGACTGCTATGTTCTTTGTCTTGTCTTCTCAACAGGCCCACAGCAATGAATTATTGATCTTCAATGTTCAACCCAAACCACTGCTTAGGTAAGTGTTTTGATAACACAAGACAATAATCTTGTATGAAATGGCCTCTTGGAGTTCCAATTGCTGTTTATGTGCATGCATAGGTCTTGTATAGAAATTGTTGTGCAGCACACTCAGCAGCTGGAGAGCATGTGGGACTGCCTGCCCAAGCATCTGCTGCACAGCATCAAACAGAGGATTGGTACCACCAACACTGGAGGTTCCTAGAACCAACTGCGCACTTGCACACTTTAATGAACTGAGAGCAATAGATGTGGGCAAGTTAAAGGACCCTTCTAGTCTGTATAAAAACATCCCCTGCTATGGTAAAAGGGCCCAAATCATGTTAAACCGAATTTCTTCGTTTTGAAATAAAAATGGTTGATGTGGTAGACAAACACTGTTAAAGTTTCACAATGTCCATATGGTTGTAACAGCTGTTTGAATTCACTGTTATCATCATGATAGGAGAACCAACACATTTAAAGGAGTGTTTTAGTCTGGACTGCTTTTTGAAAGGGGTGCAATACAAGGCAGCCAATCAGTGTCATAAGTGGACCACAGGGGGAAAAAAAAAGGAAAACGTAGGATATTACTAAACTGTACATTTTCATTTAAGTGAAATGTATGGTTTAGTAACTGGCAGTATTGACTGTCAGGTTCCAACCCGAAAAACGGCACGTAATCAGTTTAAAGTGCAGAATATGGTTTGAATGCATCCACGCATTGCTAAATAACTAGCAGAATAAAGGGAACTCACAGAATAGTTACATAGCTGATTATTATGAACAAATGTCATTTTCATTTAAAATTCTTTTCATTGCTTTTAAAAAGAGAACAGCTTAGACGCAGCATTATCAAGTGGCTTATCACTGCGTAAACTTGGTTTGTCTCACATTTTGGCAGTCTTGCCTACTGCAGTCAGACACAGCGGGACAACTGCAGTATAGTCCATTGCTAAAAATGCCAGGTTCGTAGTTACATACACATGGATTAAAGTTTTCCGTTGCTATGACGGATTTTCGTCAACTGAGTGCGCTAAAGGTTAATAATGAGATTGATGCAGATCCGAAGGAAAAAAAATGGGCAGGGGGGGATAAACAAGCTTCGGCAGACAAAGTTCCGTAAAGGCTGTCTTTTTCTTTGGTTTAATTACAAATTAATTATTCCTAAAAATAAACTTTATGGTTTCGGCAGTTCGCTTACGCATTGACGGCTGCGGAGTAGCCTACAGGCTGCAAGCTATTTCCCGATGCTTGTTTAAGATGCCAAACTTCATAGTAAGGAGAAAATAATTCCCCAGCATTTAGTGCCACATCAGTCTCAAAGGCTTTTTATGTCCCAAAACAAAGACGAGATCTGCAAAAGGGTGAATAGCACGGGCTTCTTGTTGCCTGGCGTATCCAATAATAATAATAATAGGGCATAATAATAGGCTAATAGTATATTTTACATTTTCAAAAAAAGATCGGAATAGAACGTATTTCTGATTGGAAATCAGTGGTGTGTCATGAAGGGTCTCATTCGCTAATAGTAGCTAAAAAAGCTCGGAAAATGGTGGAGAAAACCCATTGCTTAAATAGATAAAGAAGCCAAAACTCCGAAGCTCAAGATTCAGGACAGTGGCTCCGGTGTCGCAAGTGCTGCGAGAGCTTATGCTCCGTTAAAAATAAATAAATAACAGCAGTTTTGGAGTCCGTTTTCTTGCTGTTAACAGAGGAATGGCAGTGGGAAGCTGCTCTAAGTTTCCCGTATTTTGGGTTGGGATCTTGGGACAAATCCCTTATTTTTCATTTTGAAAACTGACAGGTATGGCCTAAGTGCATGCCTGGAGTAGATTGGAGCATCACTCTTTATAAGCAACGGTCTGCAGTATTCAGCCTGCTTTAAAATGAGTTTAGGCTATTTGTAAACATAGGCTATATAAATACAGTGGTACAGAACGAACGTTCCGCATAACGAACGCCGCCACGACCGCGCGCGACTCGCAGAAAGAATGCGTTTCACACAACGAACCGCACGTGAAAAATCGAGTTTTACATTTAAAAAAATGGCTGAATTCGGCCAGATGTGTCTCAGATGAAGACAAAACACCATGTTGGGTTATTTCTCCCCATTAGTGTCATTTTTTTTTTCCCGTTTTGATGTGTTTTTTTTCGTAAGTGAAACTGCAATTTTTTTCCTTGTTTCTGTGAAGTGTGAACCCCAAGAAAAAACCTAACACTCTGCTGCGTCTGCTGAGTGTTTTACTAGTTTTTCCTCCTCATTAAAAGTGCTGTGTCTTCATTTTTAGTAATTTTTTCGATTTTTCGCGGTGACCTGGAACGGATTACACGATTTCCCTTAGAAGTCTATGGCACAACGAACTCCCCGCATAACGAATGCGCCGCTGGAACTGATTGCATTTGTTATGCGGGGTACCACTGTAGTCCGTAAAGCCATGTTTTACAGGACATAGTCCCTTAGATTTGCATCACGCGCCTCTGTTAAAGGAGGGCACAGATGTGTCGGACATTGACAAAACGATAAAGAATAAGTGGAGACGGGAGCTTGATTATTGTTATAATTATGTAAATGTAATTTAACTAGGCGCTTAGGGGATAATGGACAACACAGCATTGAAAATTTGATGCATGGCCGAGGTGGTATGGGCCCGCGACAGGGAGCATTTGGTTTATATATAAAAAAAAAAAAAAAAAATTCAATCAGGTTTTTTTTTTTTTTTTGCTTAATACATATAAACTGCAGCTGTAAACCACTGCTCTAACCATCTGTTTCTCTTGCTATCGGTGAAATAACCCTGAGGGAAGTTAAAAGGAGTTTTTGACACAGACACATCATACAGACAGTATACAGACACTATGATTAATGACAAAAGTCTTAAGTGTGTACACTGCACTTCAGCTATTTTTGTGTGGGTTTTGTGATTTATTTTTGGACAGCATATATTTTAACAACAGGACTACATCAAGTAGACAGTGTGATCTAGTCATCGTGATTTTTCTGTAAATATTTAGGATAAAATGTTTAATGTGGGGAAAAAAATAAATAGTAAAAAAAAAAAAAGTTGTTCTCATTGACCATAAATATTCTGGAATCTGAAAAACATGCAAATGGTCTGTAAAATCTGCAGTCATCCTGAAATGTTAAAGTCCTATTTTTTAACGCTATTATCAGTGTTCTTTTGCAAAAAGAGATTTTGGCTGCTGTACATGGCATTCATCTTTCAAAACAGGCTACATAAATATGTCACAAAAGCCACAATAATGTAATTATTTTCTTTAGCAAATCATATTAATTTACAATTCACCATCTTTTTTTCCTCTCCACAGAAGGAGATGATACATTTAATCACTTTATACAAAGTTTGGTTCTGAAACCGTCCTGATCATTCCCTTAATTCTTTCTTAAGGCAGGAGTAAGACAGGATACAGTCTGCCCAAGGCTTCTCAGTGGTAGTCGGCAGCATGTCATCAGCATCTTAACCACAAGTTCATTTTTTCTTTGCTGCCAGCAGGTTCGGGGCTGATACTTTCACTTTGCCAGGCATGTTTCTTGACAGATCTGTGTCCTACATATGATGTACAAAGGACAATGAAACTGATAGACAGTTCAGATTTAGCAGCAAAGATGTTACTTTGTACTCATTGGATTTGAATAAGTAAGATATATATTTTTAGATGCAAATACCTTTATGCTGCGGAAAAGGTCTTTCTCTCTGGTGCTAGCTTCCTTTGTTCGCATGAAGCTTAACACAGCGGTACGGGCGGCTGGAAGGATTCAAAGATTCAGTGGTTGGAGGAAAAACTAATTTTCCAATATGAATTTAAAGTAGACAGAGTAACTGTAATATTTACCTTTCCCCTTTTTCTGTGTCCCTGGAGTCAGTTTCACTTTGTACCTGAAGTAGAATGGAGCATGTAATAATATTCAATAATTTACAGTATGTGACTATCCACTCTACTATAATTCACTGAAATATGCAGTAATGCTTTGAAACAGGTATCAAGTATGTTATTAAAGATGAACAGAGCACAGATAACATACTTGTAATTTGAGAGAGCTGTATAGGGTGCACACACAGGGACTGCAAACAAAAGTACATCGTCCAGATGTGGCTGACCAGTCAAAGAGGAATAAAAAGTTTCTCCTTCCTAAGAAACCACCAGCATTAAACACACATACAGTACATCATAAAGCGTAATAACAGGCAATAGAACATAATTAGACTACTAAAACTTCAAAGCAAAGAAAAAGTTACTCTTGTTCTTCATGTGTATGACAGACTTTTAACTGGCACTTTAAATGACAAGATATAGACAATGGTTACCTCTGCTCCAGGGTTCTCTTGGTCCAAATCGTCAGCCTCCTGAAGAAAAGACAATGTGTTCTGTAACAGCATCAATAGAAATTATAAATGCAGACAATTTAAGCTCAGTCACAGTAGTCTCAGTTTTAAAACAGTTTGGGAAAAAATCTAATTAAATTACATATTAAACCACCAATCAAAAATCGTTTCACAGTGAAAAACTTTAAAGTAATCTCAAACAAGCTTGCTTGTTTGGTTTCTAAAGTAGGATGACACACTTGCCTATACACTAGGGCTGCACCAGTCATGAATTTTCATGGCTGATTCTGATTCTTATTGCCAATTTGGCTGATGTCCAATATTTTTTGGACAATTTTTTTAACTGAAGCTCATCCTATGTGGGCTAAATGAATACATTAAAACACTTGTATATTTCCGGTACTTACATAAATAACATTATTTGCTCTATATTGAGCAAAAACTGATATTTTAAATCTTTAAATGAGTTCTCTGTATAAATAATCAGTTACTGATGATTGCAAAAACTGCATAAATCTGGACAAAACTCTGTTTAACATAAGCGTCTATTAAAGCTTTTATTTCTTGTTCGCTCCATTAGTCTCTCTCAGTAATTTTCACTTACTACAATTACAGGGTCAGTGATAGTAAAATGAGTGAATAGCTGTTCTATTCAGTCATTCTGATCTGTTATCAATGAGGTTCCAAAACATGATTCATAATGATGGAAATGCATTCTGAGAGCAAAGCCCCTCTACCTTGTCATCCTGTTCGGTGGTGTCTTCTCCTGCTGGATCACCATCCTCCTCAGGCTCAGCCTTCTTCACCACATTCTCGGCTGCTTCATGTTTCTTGGCCTTCTTCTGTGGAGCTTGCTTCACTGGCTCCTCTTTTCCTTTTCCTTTCTTCCCCTTTTTTCCTTTCTCTTCCTTACTGGAGCCTGCAGACTGTGGAAGAGGATTTTAATTGCTATGCAAATGAAGATGTAATCTGTGTTTAAACCAGTGGTTTGCAAAATGGTCCTGGAGGGCCTCTGTGCTGTCTATTTTGGTGTTTCTTCTGCTATAACACAGCTGATCCAACTGATCCAACAAGACCTTCCCAAGTTAACATGGATGTGTTGGCACAATAAACCCTTCATGGTTTTCCTTATCCAAGTCATTAGCCTCATGGACAAAAGTAAATGAGTTATGCTATCAGGGAAGGCTCCAGGCACAGAGTTGTGAACCACTAGACTAAATCAACTCAGCAAGCAGTACTGACCCCAAGCAGCTTCATCATCAGCTCTCTGTCCTCTTCATCTTGGTCTTTATATTTGTCTTTGATTTTCTTCAGTTTGTTCTAAACAGAGAAGTACAGCTGTCATGGAATCACAACATCTGTCTTCTTTAGAGCCGACAGTAAGCATTTTGGCCCTAAAGTTACTTTAAAAGAGATCATAGAAATTTATCAGTATGCTGTTAAATTATAAATGACAGTGCAGTGTAACCTTTTGTCCTCTTTTCAAAGGCTGTTGAGTGGCTCCTCCAGTCTTGAAGCTAAGGCTGGCTACAGAGGAACCTTGATTCCCCTCTCCTTTGGACTCTGCTTCTTCAGGATAGTCGCTGCTTTCCTGTTTCTGCTTCTTCTTTATATCCCTGCACACCGAGGCACATCCATGTCATTCAGCTTTGACCCAGGAAGGCCAAGATGAGATTTTAATTTTTTAAAGTTTTACCTTCTCTCCTTTGCACTCATGTACTTTTTGCCTTGTGGCTCCAAATGGTCCTGTTAGAAGGAGACATGAGTTATGTATGTGAAGGTGTTTCTTCCTATTAAATAATTAATGTAGTACTTTGGGCAAAACCCTTACGCTTAATTTTGCAAAAACTTAGAGGACATGCCACACACACTGGACACAACAAACAAAGACTGAAACATTTTTGCTATTGGTGCTTTTTACCCTCCCCCCAGCTTTGTAATATACCTGTTTCGAGATGTCTTGCTTGAAACCAGCATTTGAAATTCCTCTGCAATGGAAAGAGTAAAAGTTAAAAGGTCATAAACATCTTGCTTATTAAATTCTAAATTCACCTGAGAAGGTCTGTGTGGTATTCATGTAGAAAGTTGCTGAGAAAAAGTGCACGTAAAGATTTATAGAAATGACTCATCAAATTAGGAAATGCAGTTTAAATAATCATTCAATTTCATAGTCATTAAATAGTTATCCTACAGCAACTGGCCCTTTGTGAAAAAGCAAATGCCCCAAAAATTGGGTGGCATGGTGGCACAGCGGGTGTGGAATGTTCTTCCCCTGTCTGCGGTTTCCTCCCACAGTCCAAAGACATAAATGAATTGGAGATGCTATCCTGTTCCCCTGGGGGGTGTCTGTGCGTGTATGTGCTTGTCTGTGTGTCTGCACTGCACCGGCTCAGTGACAAGAAATTATAGAAGACCAGAGAATGGAAAGGTCTGGAAACCCTTACAGGCTATGGGACTTCTAAGGCTACGGTCACAAAAAATCCCAGAGAAACATCCAAAAAAATTGCAAGCCTTGGATAAGGCCCATGAGACTCAAACGTGGTGGTGGTGTGACGATGTGCAGATACTGCTTCAGGGCCTCTGCAACGTGCCATAATTCATGTAAGAATGAATTCTGCTCTATACCAGAAAATACCGCAAGACAGCACAATTGCTCAGAAGCACAGGAGTAAATTCAAGAGAACCAAAGTAAGGTTTTGGACTGTTCTGTTCAAAATCCTGACTTAAATCCCATTCAGATGTTGTGGCAGAACTTTTAACAGTCAGTTCATACTGGAAAGCTCTCCAAAAAACTCTTTTTGGGATTCAAGTTCTCTTATATTAGATTTTGTATGTGGACCTGAAACAATTTAGCGTGACAAATTGCAAAAATAGAGAAAATCAGGAAGGAGCTAATCCTTTTTCATGATATAATAAGCTTTTAACTAAGCCATTTATAAATGATTTGCTCTTGTAAAAGTTATGAGAAATTTCTTCAATATACTTATTATAGCAACAAATTCATAGTGTTCACAACATTTGAAAGAACTTATCTATGATTGATGGTGGCTGATTAAGTAATCTGCTAAAAAATATTACCTGGTCGACTGAAGGTGTGCGAGTGAGATAGTGGTGTCTGGAAAACTGATGTCTGTACTCTCCTCCTCTTCCTCACTCTTTACTTCTTCATCAAACTCTTTTACTCCCACCTCCTTCTGCTCTGGCTTTTCAGTCTCAAGCTTGGTCTGACCTGATGTCTCCGGGGTATCTGTGGACTCCTCTGTTTCCTTGCACTCCTCATCTGTTTCTCTTTTCAACACATTGTTACCTTCTCCTTCCATTCCGCCATTCTCTACACCTTTTTCTTCTCCCTCAGCCTCTCTTTCATTTCCACTGTCCTCTCCTGAGGAGAACATGATGCATTATGAAATAATGTGGTGATAATATATAGTGATGGTCTAATGGCATGGATCAGTTGGTATTAGACATTAAAAATATATGGTAAATGTAACTTGTTTTTGTGAAATCTAAATTTTGTTTTGAAGGGAGTGAAGATTCCATTACTGGAGATTTCAACATAATATAAAAGTGCTCTATTTCCCCCACAGGTATGTTTGTGCGTAAAAAAAATATATACTCAAACAGGACTGTGTGAGTAAGTGCATGCCCACATATGCAAATACCTAAGAGCTCCTCTCCTTCATCTAGAAGATTTGCAGCATTGGAAGACACATCATCCGCTTCTTCTTCCAGAGTTTTAACCTTCCTCTCCCCCCGATGCCTAAACACACACTGCTCATCTACCTATAATCATAGCACATTTTGTTGAGCCAGCTACCTAAACAGACAGATAGCAGTATGGTGATCATTCAGTTTGTCTAATCTACAGCCTTTTAATGATTTTTTTATTGTTATATAGACATTTTACACACATTTTGCTGTATATAATTAATAACTGTACAAAATGTAGTGTATTAATCATATGCTATTTGTTGAATGCCATGGATAATCATGAACTGTACTGAAGTTTAAGCATTGCCGATTCAGCTGTGAAAACAATTACCTTGAAGAGAAAACCAAAGCCCATAATTAGATATGAGGGGGGCAAGAAATTCTTCTTCCCTGAGGGAAGATAATTAGACATACATGAACACTGTAATGACTTAATATTACCAGTCACACTTTATTTTGATAGTCCTTTGATGCTCAAATGGTCAGCAAGCCTTCTGGTGAAATACAGTTGATTATTAACAGGGTTATAAACAGGTTGAAGTTAAAGTCCACATATATCAGAAATCAAAAAGTACTTTCCTTCTGTACTTTGATGACACTCGATGATAGGTGGGATAGAAGAAGGATTGAAACATGATGTAATTTGTTTTTTTTTTCCACCTACTTTTGCACTGCGGTGTAATCAAATCATTTCTGAGGCAGCAAAGTAATTACCTTTCGACCACATATTCTGATAAATATGTTGCATTTTAAATGATGTGGTATGATAAAGCACCCTTAACATGACACCCTTAACAGGGACATAAACTAACAAGGCAAAATGTAATTTTAATTCAGGTTAAGGATATATTTTGATTTAATATAATTTGTTAACTTCAATTTAAAGTTCAGTTGCACTGAACAGATATTTAGTTGAATTTTAGTTTAAGCCAAGATCAGCATGTACCTTGGATTACAAAATAAAGCGTTACTGAATTAACTATCTAATCTATTTTTTATTGATGATAGAGTAACTCTAGATCAACATGAAAATAAATTTCTACAAAGTCAATTGGTAGTCCCCAAAACAATACCAAAATCCCATTCTTTTTAACATGTTTTTGCCAAAAAACAAGAGGCCAGGCATAGCATTTGTGCAGTATGTTAGAGTGCTATTATAAACGGATACAGAAAACAGCAATCAATCAAATACTAGATCCACACTCAGATAGGCATCAACAAACTTTAATTTGTACCTCTAATCATGAAGCTTCCTGTTGTTAAGTACTCTCCTGTTGGGGCAGTCTTAGACACCTAAAGCAGACAGGACATGATGACTAAGCTCTGATAACAAGGTTGTATTTCAAAGTTGCATTATCCTCAAAACACATCACCATCTCACCTGGTTATGGTAGACCCACCAAGCACTTGTGATCACTTTTGCATCCCAGGCAGCGCTGTAGCAGACAGCCATTGTCCCAGCCTCAGTTAGTGTACGCGGGGGAACCGGCTCACCTGCAACAACAGGGATGAACTCATTTACATGCAGCAATGATGTAGGTTTAATCGTGCAATGATTAGGAATAATTATGCCCCGTAGTGGTTTGTACATACTTAACGTAGCATAGGAATAGGCTTTGTGTTTCCATGTGACTGTTTATTTCGGTCATGTAGTATGGGCTGCCCCATCAATGGTACATCATAAAATATAAAGGATGAATTAAATATTGTGAAGATACCAATGAAAGCGGGATTTATCTGATTTTTTAAAATGATGTGCAAACCTAACAGGCACAAAAATAAGAAAGGCATATGATTTGCTCCAAAATGACTCTTTTAATAAGCTTTCCTTTGCTGCCTTTATTTTACTATGCAAGTTCCTTTATATTGTATTTCTGCAACAGTGTCTGTTCTACAGCTTGCAAAGATTATCATTAACAACCCTAATCAAAGCTGTGGGCTTTGCTATTGTGTAAGTACTTAGATGCATAACAAAATCAGCGAGCCAATTGGTCAATTAATAGAGGATCTAGAAAGTAGCATCATTAGTGTCTTTCTCAGGATGAGAAAATAATATTTAAAGTAATTTATCCAGGCATTTATCCTGTTCTCTTCTAACTGTATTCTCCTAACAAACAATTTTTAACATTTTATTATATTTATGCTTGTTTTTATTTCTTATGGTATATGACAAAAAAACTGCTGAGATAATTAGTTTTAAGCAACTTTCATGGCTACCTAAGACTTTTGCAAAATACTGTGGGTTTATTTTTCTAACTCATACCAGAAGGGTTCTTGATGACACAGCTTGTGGCTCCATGGAGGTCAGCATGGATATAGATGTCTCCTGAGAAAATATTTTGGGGACATTTTTTCTCACCAAGGTTTGAGACAAAAACAAGAACATGCTGAAAAATAAACACAGGAACAAGCAAAACTAGATGCATTTCTGCAAGAAAATGCAACGTGTGATTGATTAGGTTGCTATAAAACCAGTGTTTGGAGACACCAAAACATTGGTTTTATTGAAGAAAAAAAATCCCTGCTCCGTGTATTCGAACCCCGATCATCTGATTCAGAGACCAGCGCTTTAGTGTTGCACCAGCGAGGGGTGGGAATTCAGTGGCTCTTACCAAGCCATTTATGGGTGAGAACGGCTGAATACAAAGCACCATTCATTATCTAATTTTTTTTATAACTGACCTGAGCTTTAGTGTCTTGAAATCCGTTTTATGAATCTGCTGTGTGTTTTGCTCCACGTTTGTTTCTTCGCATTTGGGTTTTTGGCTTTTTATCCATTCCCAGCCTCTTTATCTATGATGTCACAGACACTCTCTTAGCTCCGGAAAAAAAAATAAGAGACCACTGCAAAAGTGTTCAATTTCTTAGGTTTTATCTTTTATAGGTGCAAGTACCAAACTGAACAGCTTTGCCTTAGTTTTTAAGAACTGCTGACAACATTTCTCCTAATTTCCAAATAAAAATATTGTTCTTCAAAGCATAATTTTAAAGGAAATGACAATACATCAAAATAAGAGAAATGATGCAGTGTTTACAGAACTTGAATAATTCAAAGAAAACAAATCTCTTGTTCACTCAAACAAAATGGCAATAATTACCTTTGACCTACTTCTAGTAGTGTTTTGCCATCCAGCTGGTCACATTGCAAGAGGAGAGTGTTGATGACAGCAGTGTTTTTTTTTTATACTTTTCCTCATTAAATAAGATTTGATTCAGATGATCATCTAATCAGTACCTCATAAAGTAGAATGAGGTGTGCCTGTGTAGGAATTTAACAGACACTGGCATGGAATGGTTGTCATACTCATAGAGATGATGATTTAAAACTAAATTGCAGTGGTCTCTTTTTTTTCCCCCCAGAGTTGTATTTTAAAGGTGACTTGACCATCTTCTCTTGCCCCATATATTACAGAGGTCTCTCAACCATTTTTTAAATGATCAATACTCGATTCTTGATCAACTGATCACAAAGTTATATAAAAGCGCACATCTATGGTTATTAACGAACGTTTTGATGTTGGAACGGTTCCAAAATTCCACATAAGCTCGGACAAGAAGTGGCGCCTTTTTGGCTATGAAAAGAATAATAATAAAAAGTAGAAGATGCATTTCCACAAGAAAAAGCTAAGTGTGATTCCGTGGTTGCTACAAAACCAGTGTTTGGAAACACAAAAATCAAACAGTATACACATATTTACGATCACACATAAGTCCCAGTAACTGTTCCTCTCTCTCACACACACACACACACACACCCCCAATACTCCGCATTTTTACAATCAAATAAAAATATATTTCGTTATTTTGACTTTTACACAATGCCATTTAAAAAAAAATCGACGCCTTTTTAAAGTTCCAAAAACGGCCAATTTCACATTCTTTAAAAGGAAAAAAAAGTTCGGGGGGTGGGAGGGGTGGGTTGCAGGACTTTTACCAAGCCATTTATGGGTGAGAACGGCAGAACACGTAGCAGCATTCACAGGGTGATTATATTTAATTAAACCACAACAATCAGTCAAACGTCCTTTTTTTTATTTATATAACTGACCTGAACTGTAGTGTCTTGAAGTTTGTTTACGAGTCTGCCATGTGTTCTGCTCTGCGTTTTTTTTTACTTCGCTTTTAGGATTTTTAAGCTTTTACCAAGCCATTTATGGTTATGGGTGAATGCGTAGCTGCATTCATGGGCTGATTATTTTTAATTAAACAGTGACACTCGTTTCTTTTTATATAACTCACCTGAGCTTTAGCTTCTAGAAGTCCATTTTATGAGCATGCTGTGTGTTTTTCTCGGTGTTTGCTTCTTCGCATTTGGTTTTTATGCCTTTTTATCTCAGGCATCCGTACGACACTCTCTATGTCAGACATTTCAAAGGTCTCTCGACCATTCTCTCTCTCTCCAACTATGTTTCAAATGTCTCTTGACCAGTTTTTAAAAGATAAATACTTGGCCCCGATCAACCAATCACAAAGTTTTACACAAGCGCACTGTACCGAAATTCAGCGTGAGCTCGAACTAGAAGCATTGCCTGTTTTGGCTATAAAAAGAATAAGAAGAAGAAGAGGCATTTCTGTGAGAAAATGCGAAGTGACAACCAAAACATTGATTTCATGGGCAAGAAAAAATGTTTGCTGGCTCGCACCAAGCCATTTATAGGTAAAGCTGAACGCAGTCACAGACTGAATATTTTTAATTAAATCACAACAAACGGTTACACACGTCTTTTTTTTTTATATAACTGACCTGAGCTTTAGTCTCTAGAAGTCCGTTTTATGAGCATGCTGTGTATTTTGCTCTGTGTTTATTTCTTCGCCTTTTGTCTGTCCTCGGATTCCATATGCATCACACCACTGACTATCTCTCCACACTAATCTAAAACAGGGTTCAACTGTCCTCTATCTCTCCTATTCATTATGGAGGCGACTCGACCACAAAAATGGATTTTTTAAACAATCAATACTCAGCCCCTGATCACCTGATCGATTAACGTTGTACAAGCGCATCACACCGGATACTAACGGACATTTTGACGTTTGAACAATGCTCATATTTCAAAAGCTCTAAGAGGAGAAGCGACTCCAAAACACTGTTGTAATAAAATAATAATAATAATAATAATAATAAAACATAATAAAAACAGCAGTGTGATTGCTAATAAAATACTCCCTTATACCTGCTCGCAGATAGCGTTTGACTATCATCTCATTCTGCTGCTGGTCTCGTCCAGCAATGATGAGGTAGTTCTCCGAGCTGATGAACCAAAGAAACTTCTCAAACCTGGCACCAAAACAGAAAGTGATCAGAACTGTTTTATTATTATAGGTTTATTTATTAAAGATGAATTTTAAAGTGTAAGAGCAGCACCAGACAAGCATGTTAGATAGATGAAGGCAGTTGGTTCTCACCAGTAGACTTTTCTTGCTTTCTGAATTGTTGTAACCGTCTGGACCTCCTTAAGGGTTTGTTTGGTCTTTTTCTCAGCAGACTTGAAGGCCTTGAGCAAAAACATTGCACAGCAAATTCAACACATAAAACTCAGTATAAAATTTGTAGGTGTTCTGTCAGGATTTGGGGTCTCATTACCTTTTCTGCTGCCTCAACTGTTTTCTGTTCTTTTTTGGCAGCACTCCTCTTGTGGTCATAATACCTGTGGGGACATTATTTTCATATTTAAAGTGATATATTGTTGGAATTAGAAAGCATGTTGATATGCACAAATACAAATCCCTCGTTGGTTTCTCTATGCTAGTGTTCTGACAAACCAAAGTACAACTGACTTTGGGCACCGTGTATTATACAGAATTTGTCAAAAAGAGCTTATTATGTTTGCCAAGTTACATTCTAAGTAGGGGTGTAACAATGAACTAGAAGATGCACTTCTGTGGTAAAATGCGAAGTGTGATTGCGTAGTTGCTATAAAACCAGTGTTTGGAGACAACTGGCTCTGGCTCGCTGGCTCTTAGTAAGCCATTTTAGAGAGAATCTTTTTCTCCGTCATTGGCATGCATACGCGTCTACCTCTCTGACAGACATTTTAAAGGTCTCCCAACTATTCTCTCTCTCTCTCTCCCAGTATGTTTCAGAGGTCTCTCGACCATTTTTCAAACGATCAATACTCGGCCCCTGATCAACCAATCACAAAGTTTTATACAAGCGCACTACTACAGATATGAACGGACGTTGGCACCGCCAATTTTGGCTATAAAAAGGATGATATAATATAGAAGATGCATTTCCGTGAGAAAATGCAAAGTGTGATTGTGTGGTTGGCATAAAACCAGTGTTTGGAGACAACCAAACATTGGTTTTATGGGCAAAAAAAAGTTTGTGTTAAAAAAAATTGCTGCCCACGCAGCCTCAAACCCCAGTCATTTGGGTGAAAGTCCAGTGCTCTACCTGTTATGCCACAGGGTGGCGATAATTCAACAGCTCTACCAGGCCATTTATGGGTACGGCTAAACCAGTAGCAGCATTCACAGGCTGATTATTTTTGATTAAACCACAACAAACAGTTACACATGTCTTTTTTTATAAGACTGACCTGAGCTGTAGTGTCTTGAAGTTTGTTTATGAGCTTTGTGTTTTGCTCCGCATTTTTTACTTCACTTTTTGGGTTTTTATCCCTTTTATCCCTTTCTGGCGCCCAGTCTTCTGTGACGATGAAGACTGTCTCACCACACAGATTCAGAAGGGGGCTCGCCCAGCCACTTCCTCTCCCATTCATTACGGAAGTCTTTTGACCACAAAAAAAGATTTTTTCATTGATCAATACTCGGCCCTGATCGTCTGATCGATTAACTGTGTACAAGCGCAATACACCAGATATTAATGGACGTTTTGACATTAGAACCATACTCATATTTCAAAATCGGCTCCAAAAACGGGTGGAATAAAAATAATAATAATAACTAAAGACAAAATTCCTGAAGAAATTTTAAGATGGACCTGCCGCACATGCCCCGGATGAGCTGGTGTTCCTAATAAAGTGGCCGGTCTGTGCCATGTGAAGTTTTGTGGATGTATGGTGAATTATTAATGAGCAGAAGTCATTTAAATGTGACCAAAAATTTAACGGAAGTGTATCGAGCAAAAAGGGATGCATGAAAACAAAGGAAAAGACGAGTGCAGGGCTTGGATGAGGGGATGGATATGTGGACGGATGTGGCCTGAGGTTTCATGTGAAGTTTCACTACATTTGGTCACTGTATGGAGACCGAAAGTTAGAATTGGGTCAAAAAATGTATAAAAGTGAATGGGAAAGGAATAAGCAAGGAAAAGATGAGTCCTGGTCATAACCAACCATGTTTGTGTGTCGAGGGAGTTGGCAACTTAAAATGGCAACAAAAGTAATAGCACCCCTCGCGCTGCCAAGCTCCTATTCATTTCAATAACAGGCCCATAATTAAAGTGCTGTGATATTGCGATGGGACAAAATGGGACAATATGTATCATGGACATGTAATTAGGCATCATGGTGATTAAGCATTCTATTAGTTATGATATCTGACATTTGACCATTCAACCAGTACCAATCAGTAACCCAGACTAGAACTTACATGTCATACATCACCCTGCCCCTAGCTTCCAGTTCTAGTTTCGTTAACTGCACCACGCCATTGTTTTCTCCATTCCAATTTCACTTAAATGTTGTGAGAATAGTGAATTGCTTTTAGAACTGTGAATCATCTACTGAATCGAACTGTATGCTGACGGCATCGTTACTCCCCTTATTCTAAGCAGTTTTTTATATCAAGCAAAATTAAAAATACAAATAGGCTGGCAGGTTAAAATGCTACACCCAGTTAAAGAAGCTGACGCTGCAGTTTACACAGCTATAATATCAAGTTCCGAATTTTGTTTAGAAGTTTTTTCCTGAAAATTAGAGTATGTCAGTACAACAATAGTACATCAAAAAAGTTATTTTACACTTATTACACTTTGTTATTTTATTTAAGAAAAAAAAAAGTAAAAAAAAAAAGGCTGAACATTTTACAGGCCACATTTGGATCTATTCATTAACATAGATTTTCCTTTAATGTTATGTTTATGCTCCTTAAGCAAGACACTTAACCCTCAGTTGCTTCAGGGGGACTGTCCCTGTAACTAATGATTGTAAGTCACTCTGGATAAGGGCGTCTGCCAAATGCCATAAATGTAATCCCACTGGAACTCACTTCTTTGCGTTGGCATAAGCAGACAAACTGAGGTCCACATCCACCAGTACAGGTTTGTTCTTCTGGACCTTGTTCTTCTGTCCTTTGTCTTTATTCTTTTTCTTTTTCCCCTTTTGCTGCTCAGGACCCTCTGTAGCATCCATTAAAGACTCTTCCTCCTCTACTTCTCCTTCTTCTGAACCAATATATGGGTTTCTGTGAGGCACAATTTTTATTATTCATTTAAATTTTGACTCAAACTCAGAACCTATTAATTAACAAAGTTATTGTCCTTTCATGGCAAGTTCCACATTTAAAGGAAGCAGTAGGACCTTACTTCAGTAGCATAGTGATATGATTGGTTTGTAGTTTCAGCTCTTTGATGGCACAAGCCACAGGATCCCCAGCTGCCTGAGCTTCTTTGACAATGAGACCGATTTCTGCCCAGTCCACCTGATTGGCAAGAGCACTTCTGACCACCTGCAGTGCTCTCTCCACAATGGGGAGATTCATCTCTACCAGTTCCCCCTTCAGACGGTCCACCTCCTAACAAAACAAGGATACATTCAACGCATAATTAACTAATAATTAATTAACGCATAATTAATAATTAATTATCTTTATGTAATTCATCAAGTGAGTAATCTAAACAGTGCTTTCAGAAAAAGAAACAAAGAATACAGAATTGAATGAAGATCTGTAAGACGTTAGGCCAAAGATATTCTTAGTATGGTCTCTTGTTTTTTCTTGAACTGCCTGTATGAACAACTGTATTGCAAACAAATAATAGTTTGAATTGAACCCCCCCCCCCCGAGGGCCTCACTTGGGCTTGGTGTAAGGCTTCCAATCGTTGCTCATGGTCTTTTTTGACGTTATCCAGCTTCTTCAGGGCTTGTTTCTCTTGCTGGAGAGCTTTCATGTCAATCTTCTGACTCTCCATCTTGGAAAAAAACTCATCAACAGCCTGAGGGCAGAAAGTGAAGAAAAAATGTAATGGATATTATATGGATGGTAACAAAAAACAGATGAACTTACTAATCCAACTAAGAAGGGTGTGCAAACCTAAAAACGTAATAAAGAAACACAAACCTTATCAAAAGACTCAAACTCAATAAATTGGTTATTTGAATGTTGGGCAAAAAGGAATGGGTGAAATTCTTCATACCTATCAACCCAAAGAGAGTTTCATTATAATGAGATAATAAAAGACCCGTTTATTAAAAGGACAAAAAAATATGACTTGATAACCATACGTGAGCAACTCTTCATGTGGCTTGTCTGGAGTCATACTTGGTTTCCTTTCAGTTTTCTGAATGATGTAACCCTTTGATTAAGGAAATGGTAGATAAACAATTATGTAAGTACCGCCATGCGGAATGAAGAACGATATGTTTTGTGTCATAATTGTGTCATTTGCATAATTCATACCAACCTTCCCATCAAAGCTTGCTGCCCTTTCCATATAATTCTCTGCCATCTGCAAAGCTTCCAAAAGTTTTGGTCCAGCTGTGAGATATAACATGCTGTTCTTAATGTTAAATTCCTTAGATGTCAATGATACCGTATATTAAATGAATACCTTGCATTCACTTGTGGATGACAAATTACTACAACGAGAAAACAAACCATCTGTGATGTTAAACTGATTGTCCATTTTCATAAGGCCAGGGAGACCAACTTCAATAAGGCAGTGTTCAATGAGGGTGCCTCCATATGCTATGGTGACACAGAAAGAGAAACAGTAAATGTAAATACCTAATATCACAGAAATATGGCTTGGGACTATATAAACAATCTACCTAACAGTAATATCACCTACCTAATAAGATACCTAACAGTAATACTTACGGAGGTGAGGATTAAGAATCCTTTTAACTTGCTCTCCACTCTGTACTTTTGATAGAATCTCTGTTACCCTACAAAAATGCACACCAGTATGCATTATGAACATACTATGGTTGAAACTTACAAACAAGTAAGATAAGATAAGATAATCCTTTATTAGTCCCACAAGTGGGAAATTTGCATCGTCACGACAGAAAGTGGACAGTACAA
>JBBPCZ010000001.1:39481795-39495289 GCA_037974445.1 Brycinus macrolepidotus | reverse complement strand
TTATTACCTGTCCACAAAATTATGATCAGTTAAAAAAAATATTTATTTTATACTGTTTAGGAATCGATAATGGAATCAATAAGGAATCGGATCGATAAGAAGAATCTATAATGGCACTGACATCAATAATTTCTTATCGATTCCCATCCCTACTAACAACCTAGACTAACATTATTTCAGACTGTAACTGACTACACGAGATGAGATACTGTTTAAGTGCCAATACGGTATTGTTGCAACATTAATAATTGCCATAACCATAACTTTTACCTATGTTAATGTGTGTAACACAAATGAATGTTTAGTATACCATGGTTACATAATTACATAAAGTCTGACTTTTTAAAATGCAAATATCATTCTGCCAGTGTCTGTTAGCGTGGAAGTGTAGCTAACCTCAAGTCTATCCCTAACCCTTTTCAACTGAAGGAAAACTGTACAGTGGCTAATCTCTGTACAGCTGCAGATGGACACCACTTCTGGTACGAAATGGTCAAATACTGCATATTTCCCAGTCTCCCTTTGTTCAGGTCACTACGTCGCAGAGCTTATTCAGTGATGCCAAAAAAGGTCATATTTCTGAGCCATATTTGAGCAGAAGAGGTTTAGACTATGTATATCATAATGGTACATTTGGTACATTTGCCACATAACAAAGCCTATTTAGATTTAGAACATTATATACATAGACCTTGCACCTACAAAAAAAAGATGAAATATTATTTTTAAAAGTCTGAAATGGTAGAAGAACAGATGTTTAGGATATTAGAACAACTTCAGTTCACAGTAGATGAATGTGCTGTGGCACCCCTTAAAGACTGGACCTGTCAAAGGGCTGACCGAAGAGCACTGCACTTTCAGACAAAAATTAAGTAAAAACGCAATACCGTACTCATCAAACACATAAAACACTACATTGGAAAAAAGTTACATTTAAAGTGTACACTGATCAGCCACAACATTCAAATCACTGACAGGTAAAGTGATTTGGGGCAGTTAGTGGCCAGATGGTTACGGAGTTAGGGAGCTGCCCCTGTGATCTTAAAGTTGTGGGTTCAAATCCCAGTGACACCACTGAGCAAGGTACCACCGTCACATACTGCTCCCGGTGGGCTGACTTGCGGGCTGCCCATTTTTTAACTTGGTGAATGGGTTAAATGCAGAGAAAGAAACTTTAATCTCATTACAATGGCACCTGACAAGAGTGTATAACAGTCAATTTTTAAAGTTGATGTGTGGGAAGCTGGAAAAATGGGCATCCATAAGGATCTAAGATACTTTGACAAGTGACATGTTGTGATGGCTAGATGACCGTGTCAGAGCATCTCCGAAACATCAGGTTATGTGGGGAGTTCCTGATATGCAGTGGTTAGTAACTACCAAATATGGTCCAAGGAAAGATAACTGATGAACCACTGACAGGCTCAAGGGAGACCATGTGGTGAGTGACCATGTCGTAGCTTAATGCATAGTCACATACCAGTCAGAATGCCTGTGCTGTCTCTTTGAGCCTCATAACTGGACCTGCGTCACTTGCCCGGGGAAGAGATCCTACCATGATGCACTATGTGAAGAACATGACAAAAAGTTCAAGGTGTTGAGGTACAAATTGCCCAGATCTCAATCCAACATAGCGCCTGTGGGATGTCCTGGACAAACTAGCTCAATTCATGGAGTTCCCAGCTTGCAACTTAAAAGACTTAAAGAATCTGCTGCTAAAGACTTAGTACCAGATGCCACACCTTCAGAAGACCTGAGTTCATGCCTCTGCAGGTCAGAGGTGTTTTGGCAGCACAAGAGGGACCTACACAATATTAGGCATGTGGTTTGAATGTTATGGCTGACCGGTGTATATGTAAATATATACAATTAAATATTTACCTGAACAGACAAACCTCTGCTTTAGATGCTAAAACCGCAAGAGACGAACAACGCTTGTATCAAAGTGCTCAACAATGTAATGCAGTAACCACCATTATCTCCTTTCTGAAAATGTGTCAGACTGCAACTTGGACATATCAGGAAGCCTGTTATGTGGGTTGAAAATAAAACTCATTTTCCTTTCCTGAAAATCCTATGTAGATGTCCATATAACCTCTATTACTTTAAGATGGTTTTCACTACAAGTCTTAAAATACTGGCTGATCCCATTTAAAGCTTTTTCTGTGCAACATTATATTGGTGGATCCAAAGAAAAGAACTAAAACACACAACTTTAAAAACGTGATAAAACTATATTTGTAGGAACACTTCAATCTAACCGGATCCAAACACTTATTTACTTTCTAACCAACTGACAATTTTACGACAGACCTGCCCAAAGTTGCTCACTCACATAGCACTTGATATGAACTCGTTATATATGAAGTCGTTACACTTGATATGTAACCCGTTTTAAAAAAACGCACGTCGGCATCAAAGACTGGCGAGATCAGTCTCTGCTCAGTCAAAAACACAGACTGCACAGATCCAGATCCTGGTGGATAACAGTATATTCAGCCATTCACCACTACACTGGAACTGATGACTATAAGACGTCACGCTAGACTTTTAACCCCACTGCTCAGTTCCCACTTGTCTTACAGCAGTGTCCTTAAGTATATATGAACTGATTAATGAATAAGCACAGACAGTAAAAGATTTAAAGAGGTCGAGCATTCCGTTAAACGCGAAATATTTGGTCCACCGCAGTTTTAACCACGCTGCAACTCTGTAGCTTCGCTCTCCGTGTACAAGTCGACCTCGATACCTGCCGACATCTTCTGGGCAAAGTTAAACCCCACACGACGGCATTATTAGGAACCTCAAAGTTGGTCAAAACAAAAGACAGTGTTAATTTGAGAAATCTAGGGATACAGAGAGCACAACTGTTAGTCCTGCGGCGCCCGTGACAGGTGGCCCTGACGTTAGGCCCGAGCTGACAGCTTGTGGCTCGGCTTCAGGAGCTAGGCTAGCGGAGGCTAGCTAACGTTAGTCAGCGGCGCTCGCAAAAACGAACAACGACCTCGCCGCTTCAGGCGGAGACACAAACTTCGTTTTAAGCTGGAGCCCGTCTGTTTAACTGCGCCTGCCAGACAGAAAAAACCCCCACAAACGCTCCGAAGTGTTGTTTACCTTTCGGACGCCTTTGTAGATGTAGAAGTAGAGCTCCCGGCCCACATTGAAGCAGATTCGGTCGCCGTTGCCGGACTGGTCGTTCACGTTGACGAACGAGACCTTCACGGGGTTGGAGCCCTGCGAGTTGAAAGGCACCCGGTTGGGGCGGCTGTACTCGGAGTGCGTGAGGAGTTTGTATGCGCCTTCTCGGGTCGTGAACTGAGTTTTGATCTCGTTCATCTCCTTCCCTCCTCCCTCCGCCGCCATCTTTGAAATTTGCATTCATCCTGGCCCAGGCCCGGATCTTACGCGCCGCGCATGCGCAGAGCCGAGTACCCGGGCTACTGCGGTAATCGAACGGAATAACTTTAGAATACAGGATCGACTCTGACTGCGCATGTGGATTTCGATTAGTAATGAGTATTAATAAAAACACTATCAAAGAGGATAAAAAACTAGAAAAAAGACACGTTGAACTGTTTAAAATTTAGAATCCGTACTGTGGCGGTGTCCTAAACACAGCGTGTCCTTTGAATTTCCTAAGTATTATGCTGCTTAAACGAGCAATCGGATATATAAAAATGTTTCCAAATATTATTTAAAAAAATATTACCGAGACCCATGTCCAGGTTGCACGTTTCCGCGTCCTTACTTTTTAATAAATTAAACCATAACATTTTTCCCTCTAAAATCCTTTGGCAGGCTAGCAACCTGCCTTGAGTTCAACCACAGTGATCCTTCAGCTACCTTTAATTTGTCTGAAGAGTGTGTATCAGGTCGTGGACCACAATGTCGACAAAACAATTCCGGAGTCGACATGCAACAGGCAGAAGGCCCAGGAAAACTGACCAAACATAATATTAAATATGTGTTAAAAAAATAAAAATAAAAACGTGCTACAGTACCACAAATATACGGTTAGAGTATAATTCACAGGTTTAAGCCTGACCGCTATCATTAGTGCTAATAATAATAATAATATTGCTTACGGTTCTTTAAAACGTCCATACAGAAGATGGAAAGTTCTTAGCATTTTGTAATACAAAGTGGTCTCACAGGTGTTTGTGACAAAAACTTTGTTCGGAGACGCCCAGACACAATGGACAGACTGGCATTTAAATACATGGTAGGCAGATTGTCTCTGTTAAACAAATACTCTTTTGGTCAGTTTTTTATTGATTCATGTGAATGAGAATATTGCTACACTGTTTATGTAGATGAATTTGTCTAGTGGACTGATTGTTTTGTTTTGTGCCAGGAGATGTGTAAAGTGGATTCAAGTTCAGACTCTGAGTTGGACATAAGCCCACGATGGTCAGATGCTAGCAGTAAGGTATTACGCCCTTAGTACTGACCTCTTAATTTAAACAGATAATAAGTATATAATCTAGGATATCTAAACATGTGTAACTGAGAACTGACTCAATTTTATACCCACAGTTTTAAAGTTAGGATGTGAGAAATAAGTTGAAGTGAAGTCTCACAGCAGTCTGTTAAGTAGGGGGAAAATGTGTTTGTATATTTCTTTAATGACTGGGTCACACCTGCAGATTAGTGATGTTATGTGAGTGAATGAAGATTCTTTAAACCAGCTCTTCTTTCACAGGATCATAACTGGTGAAAGTAATTGTATGAACGTATACTGTCTTGTTAGTTTTTACAGGGTTGCACAGATCTTAAGAGGCCTACTTTACCACAGAAGCCAAGTGGATGGCGCTATCCACAAGTGAGTCAAAATAGGAACGGAACGTGATTTTGGCTGTGTATTGCTCTGAAAATTTTCAGAAAGTCTATTTCACAACAGATTTACAAAAGCTTTACATACTTATACATATTTTTGGAAAATGTTTTTTTTTTTTTTTTTTACACATTACACAGCAGCAATCAAAAACTAAATTTCAAAGTAGTCTAAACTTTATCAGGTATGACAGGTCCAGGGAGGTGTACATATATTCTCAGTGTATATTTTTTGCAGATTTCTCTCATTTACCTTTTGATCACTGTTTGTACACCTACACACAGTGCGGTGTCTTGCATCATAAGGGAGGAAAAGGGACAGGAGATGTGACCAAGTAAAGTGGGTAGCGGTTGATTTGTGAACTAAAGGTAATAATGTCCCCCAAATTCAGCAATATGAGGGTGAATTCAGCCAGTGTTTGGAAAGGAGCAATTGTGTCACAAGCCTGACAATATATGATTAACCCTAATCCTTACCTCTTTGCCATTTATTCTTTCATAATCATCTTAATGTTCAGCAGAGAATACCCAATTTTAAAAGTGTATTACAAAATCTCTTTTTGTATTTACTTTTAAGAGTGTATGAGTAAATAATCTGAAATATACTTCATCTTTTCTCAGAGTATTTTTATGTAAGTATTTGCACTTTTACTTGAGCAAAGAATTTTATGTCTGCTACTACCTGCCTTCTATAGAGAGAAACCACATAAGCAAATCTATTTGAGATCACTTAACAGTTCATTGTTGTTTGAGGCAAATGTGTGATCATTTAGGAATACCATTCTCGCAATACTAACAGGTGGGTGTAAGCTTCCATTATTCATTAGTTACATTAGCCTCATAGCTCCGGTACAAAACTTGAAGCAATAAAGTAAATTTTCTTGATGATAAACTTTTTGGCCAAAATATCACTTCAGTGTGTTCACATCCTTAAAATGGTCTGCCACTCCTAAAAAAGGGGCCTCAAAGGATGACGTAGAAGAACCATTTTAGTTCCCCAAAGAACCATATGTGTAAATTAACCTTTAAACGGAGAAATGTATGAAGAACCTTCACATGATGTGAATGTTCTTTACCAATGAAGGCATTCTTCTCAGAAACTTTAGATTACGTGGCACTTTTGAAATTTTAAAAAGGTTCTTTGCACAAATACATCTCATTTGCAGAAATAGTTCTCTAAAGAATCACCAATTAAAAGGTTCTTTTATGGAACAAAAATGGTTCTTCCTTGGCAACATAACCCTTTCTGGTACCTTGGTTTTAAGGGTGATTGTGACTATTATGTTTGATACTTGTTTCAGCCCCTGGACCCATATGATGGAAGCTCAGAAGACTCTGCTTCCTCAGACCACGGTCCAAAAAGGCAGAAACATAGAGGCTTTAGAATGAAAGTGAGAACTTGCCGAGCAGCCACCAATCCTATGCCCCTCTTCGAGGTGAAGCAGCCAGAGCCAAGAGATGGGGTGGCCTTTATGCATCTTACAGACATCCAGATGAGGTCATCGAGTGACTCTGAGGGGGACTTCATTTATAGGGTCAGAAAGTGTGTCATTGCCAAAAAGCCAGAAAAACCATTTCTCTACCCTCTTGCAGTGCCATTTGATACAGAGACATCATATCGGGTCGCAGATGGGTTACTCAGGAGTCCCACGCACCTTGGCACACTTTCAAAAAGGAAGATGTTCTGCCCTTTGGGTGACAATGAGGAATACATGCACAGGAAGAAGCAGTGTATAACTCAAATGGAGACTGAGATCGTTTTCCCTGAGGTGAGTTTGAATTTGTGGTTGTGGCAGAATGCACCTAATCACAAAAGCCATGTGGCTGGACTGACTCATTGCATGTCAGGGATGAGTCAGCAGATTTCTCTGATTGGCCTGCTATTAGGGTGTCTAGGCCAAGTTGCATCTTACTTCCTGGTTTAAATGAATGACCGCAATTCCTGATGTTATATCTATAAACGAAAAAGCAGATTTGAGCTTTGGCAATTTTCCCGAGGGAGTCCTGCACTTGCTTATAGTTAGATATAGTGTGATCAAGCATTTTATGAATCTGCTGTTTATATGATTTTCTCTTTCTAGGGATGAAGAAAAGTTTTTCACGTAACAGCCTTAATTCAGCACACAGTATCATCTGGACAACATGCCATTGTCTGACAGATACTGCCCGCTGATACTCAATACTGTAACATGGAGCCTTTCCTGTAGGATGTGTGCTACCAAAGCAAGTGAAAAATATACTGCAAGGAGGATGATTTAAATCCACAAGCACTCCAAAACTGCCAACTTGTCTTTTACATTGGTGTTTCAGTCTTAGTAAAGGAAGCCCTGAGTACTACACGTTACTGCTGAACACAAAAGCTTAATGTATTCTAGCAGGGAAAAAATTAAACGTCTAGTGCAGGGCTACCTCACAATGGCACTATTCATCAGATTGGATCAGTTTTCAAAACACACCATGGTTTTCTTTGTATAAAATGAAATGCAACAGGAACCATACAATTGCAAAAACAATAAAATGCACCTAACTAATTGAATCAAACTGTTGCCTCACGTTTTTGGTATGTCATCATACACCAGAGGGCTGACAGTTTTTGGCTAGCGCAAACACTTAATTTCCAATTCATGCTGACTTAATTTAAATTTTTCCCCAGCTTCCTGATTAGAATTCCTAAATGGGTTTAATTTTTCTATGTTGAAGAGCAACGTGAAAAAGTAAAGATTTCATGCCAATAGACAATCAGAACCTTATTGCCAAGATTTACAGATCCAGTTACATGTCACAGCTTTCTTTAAAGACTGACTAATTGCTGGCTCACATGGTGGAATTCTTAATTTTCAGTTCCCAATTAGGGAATGAATGCACTATGTATGACTGTGCATAATGGCAACTGAAATGTCAAAGAGTCAACAATCTTGTCTGCAAGGTAGCTATAGTGTATCTCCATTGAGACACTCAGTATGGAACAATTCAATAGTCTTGTGCTAAATATAATTTAAAAAGGTATTTAACACTACTACAAGTTGACCCTGCTGGGTAAAACGTTTACTAGTCTAGAATTGTTACTACTCTAGAAAACATTACACCAAAAGTAAACTGGAAGTTGCATTCAGTTTTCAGCATAGCAAATATAGCATCTAAGATCAATTAAAAACATTAGAATCAATGGCCATCTGACTTTCAGGTTTTGTTATTACAGAATTCAGAATTTCAGAAGTTTAAATTGTCAAAAAACACAACGACAATGAATGGCAAATTGAAACAGTCCAACATGCAAAAATTTAATCAACGTTCAATGCTCCATCTTAAAACACATACAGTTTCCTTATTTTAAAAATCCAGCCTGGTTTTAAACCCTCTCAACAGTGCACAGACCCATCTTCCAATACATCCTCAAGTGTCATCTCTTTCCTGATAAACATACAGTTAAACTTATAAGTGAACTGTTATATTTCAAGACCATTTCTCACAAATATTGGGTTCCACAAGTATCTAAGCTATAAAAGATTCATATATGGTTAGTAGATAAGTAACGATTAATTTTTTTTGACACGAGTAATCATCTACTCAGTGCAGAGGATGGCCACACCACGCTCGTAGAAATTGTGTGGATCTTCCTTGGTGGCAATGTCAAAGTCCACAGTAAAGATAAGGTCTGTACGAGTGAAGTTCAGATACACTGGCAAGGTGACCTGGAGACAGGCAGGAAGAGAAAGAGCCCAAGTTAGAGAGTGTCTGTTAAAGCTAATTACCCAGTTTGACTGACAACTATATACATGTGACAGATGATTGTTGACAGACCATATTCCTCTTTTCCACATTGTTCTGCTTCACCCAACGCAACTGTGTGAGCGGTAACTCAGTGGAGATGGCGGTAGAGAGTGAGAGCTTGTTGTTAGTACAGGTGGCTCCCTGCAGCTTCAAACCTATGGCACAGAAACAGGTGATCATAAAATGCAGTTTCCATAAGCCATTATACAAGCATGGTACGTTATCCAGTCACATTTCAGTGTTTTCCCATTTATATTTTGGAGTTATTCTTCCAACAAACCTGATTCAACTGATCAGCTAATTACCAAGCTCGTCCTTGAAGCAGGAAAATACAAAAGGCATTTTTCCCATCAGGTAACATGGCACAGTACAGCATGGTGAGATTACAAACCTTTGATGATTGTTTCCACCGACAAGTGAACCATACCAAGCCCAAGTACCTGTGATAAAATTGGTAACCTTGCCAGTGTGCCAAGCATTATAAGCCAGAATGTCTGGATGGAGCCAGGAATAATGCAGACCAGGTGAATCTTTACAGAATCTGCACTAAAGTTACACCACAAATATTTACTAAAAATACACTCAATATTCTCAGCTAACATAAATTTACAGTATGTTCACCATTTAAGTACCTTTATTAGAGTGAAAGGGAACACACAACCAGTTAATAGGATGTCAGACATGCACTGTTAAATATTCTTTCCATGATATAAAGAGAATTTGCTTAATTTGACATTTTCATTTAGAGTTGATAACTTCCTAAAGCTTAACAAGAATAAAAATCTGCACTTTATGAAATAAAAGGTAAGTGGTTAAAAACCTGTGGTGTGCAAAAACTTCTATCTGGTAGTCGATGATCATTTGAGAAAACAAAAAAATGAAAACCCAACTGTGATTCTACACATAAAAGCAACTGCCAAGTATAAGCTAAAGATAAAGTAAATGCAGAGCTGTTGCTGGTAATGTTTGCATTTACTGTTAATGCTGGGGTCACAAGAAAGGAGGTGTCTAATCTTACTTGCAACTGCAACTATTCCACCATATTTCCTATATTCATGCAGCCAGTATTAATGTAAGAAGCAATGTAGCTTGTTTCATACATGTTGTATTCAAAGCTTCTGAATTAGACTGTGTTCAGTGACACGATAATGAACGATAACAGCTAGTTTATAACTTTTGTCTTAAGTTAAATCTTAGTTAAATCTAAAGCTAATGTTTCCCTTAAATAACACTAGATAACTAATGTAAGCTAGCTGATAGCAAAACTGTTCAAAGCTAACACTAGTGCTCAGTAATGAGCAGTTTGACAATGGAGGATTAGCTGAACAGATATGTTTTGACAATGCGGAGTTTATTATTTCATTTTAATAGTCTTTTGGATGGTTGAGACATTGTGTGAAAAACTTGCTGGCAGTCTTGCTCTAGAATACTTTGAATACTTTGTTGGTGACCCTGACTACAAATGTTGTTGTGTGGTTTGTGCCTCAGAAGCTGGTGTAATGTATGATCTACAGTCATTGTGTAAACAAGCAAGATACTATAACGACTATAAGACTGTCAGTTCATTGAAAAACACATCTGTGCCATACTGGGTTCCCTTTACGCCTTGGAATAAAAGCTGACCTTGGTTGGAAGACACTGCTGTCACTCACCCTTAATGCCAAAGCTGCAGGCATCCAGAACTGCTCCCTGTGCAGAAGTCACATTGACTTCCAGGCCCAGCTCCTCCAGAGACCAGCTATTTGCCTGAGCCACATACTGCCGAGTGGCTGTGATGTAGGCTTCTGGCACAAACAGACTCCCCAGGTTCACATGGATGTTCTAGACAATGTTATTACCATATTAGAATCACCATTTTTTGTAAGTATAATGCATTCAACAAAACTGTTCAATAAAAATCCACAACCTCCTGCTACTCTAAAATTTTGATTATGACTATAACTATCACCCAGCTTAATGGTTTCAATCACCCAAGTCTAATTCAATATCAGAAAAACCTTAATAAAAGAAGCATTGCTTTAAGATTTGTAGTCTGGATGTATTTCACTGTTTGGTGTTAACAACCTTCAGCTCTTTGGCACCCCCTGTGGCTGCTCCCTGGGAGATCTGCTGCAGCTGCTTGATGCGCTCACTGAAGTCAGACACCCACTGGATCACAGTGATGGAAGCAGGGACAGTGTAACGGCACCAGCTACGGGGCAGAATGCCTGTGGAAAGAGGACTTTCCATTACTTAGAGGGGCTGCACCATTTACTCTAAGTAATTCAATTCAATTCAATTTTATTTATATAGCGCTTTTTACAACCAAGTTGTCACAAGCAGCTTTACAGAATACAGGTCCGAGCCCCTAGTGAATAAGCCAAAGGCGACAGAGGCGAGGAAAAACTCCCTCAGCTGGAGGAAGAAACCTCGGGAAGAACCAAGACTCAAAAGGGGAACCCATCCTCCTCAGGTCTACCCGGAGAATGCATCCAAAATATGATTCAGGGTTATCCATTTATTATAAAACTTTTCCATAATACTGCTCTTTAAAGACTAAAACATGAAGCACCACCACAGTTGTGACCAACCTTTGACGAGGTCGTTGATCAATGTTCGCAGGACGTTGGTCTGTTTCTTTTTGCCCTCACACACCTGCACAACATCACTGAGGTCCTGACGCACATCTTGCAACATACGAGAACCCATTTTCACCTCCCTCTCAAAGAAACGGAACAGAGGATCCTACAGATGAAAGTGGAAATAATATAACATTGGAAAAGGCTACAGCCATATACAAATGTGAACATACATGGACTAATTACATTTAAATGACATTATTAGTAGGACTCAACTATACACACTAAGTGTGTAAATGGTGGTGTAATTATCTGGTGCTGTAATTAATAGTAAAATGTAAGTACAGGCCACACCTATTAATGTCCGGACTCAACCATCTGCACCTGACTAATTAGTGCTTTGTTTAATCACCGCAAAGGTTCAATGAATGAGTAATTAACCAACCAAGAAAAACAAATGAACCACTCACTTCTGACAGTTTCGATGTAGACACTTGATGTTCCAGAACCTACCTTTATGTTCTCCACAGTACGTTTAAGAGGGTTTACAGAGAGTGGTATGAGTTGGAGCCAGTTGCAGGCAGTTGTATGCAAGGTTCTCATCCATGCTGGTTGAGTGTCTGAGGAAGACGCTGTGCGCTGCTTCTTTTCCGTCTCATAAGCCAGGTCGTCCTCATCCTCCAGCATCTGCATTTTCAGCAGCTTACCCATCATGTCAGTGCCTGAGGGAGGGGAGAGGCATGGGAGGGACCACAGGCGAGGCAGTATCAACAGCCGAGGGAGGTGAAGGTGAACAGGAATAAGAACCAGGGAATCAGCCAGCAGAAAATGAAGGAGGGAGAAGAAATTAGTAGTGGATGACAAATTTACACAAGGGAACACTTGCTACTACTGTTTTACTCTGTGATTTTAAAAGGGTTTAAAGTGTTAAAATCTTACAAACAATGAAGTATGTTCAAGCTAACACTCAAGGCCAAAAAGACAATAAGTCACATACTTCAAGGTCATGCATTTGGGATTGGGGAATATTCAACTTAAACTGAGTTTGACAAATAATAGAAACCACAAAAAGCCATCAACCAAACAAAAGCAACAGCTTAGAAGTTTGTGAGGTGACATGATGGCAGCAAAATACAGCTGCTGGAGGGTGAGGACACACCCTGCCCTCAGCAGGACATACCCACTTGTGCATGGTCAGAGTACAGCACATCCAGACTTGCTATACAGATTATGTGTCATACCCTAAAACACTAACAATGGGGAAAGTTCACTAATGGGGAAAGGTCCTTTAGTAGCCCTGCATATCTTGGTGTTTTCTGTGCTTCAACTCGGAAGGATTTGTTAAATTGTTTATTTAGTTGGGTCACATATATTAGATGAGAGAAAATACAAACATGAGCAGGGCATGGGGTACTAGTAACCAAGACTGGCAAACATTGTCCTAAAGCAACTAGCTAGTTTCCCCTGGATTCACGCCAGGGTCATAATCAGGAGCACAGCTTGTCAGTCAGCATAAGCTGCCAGATCATCCACATTCGAGGGGGTGTATCCGGTTCAGGGCAGACTGAGTAAATGACTGCCACCTAGTGTTTGATCTGGTAAAGAGCCTGTGGAAACTGACAGAATGCATTAGAGGAAAGAACATTTTGAAAGAGGAGAATAAAGGTTAACAGATGAAACATATGTTGAACCAGAAAGGGAGACCTCCAGTGACAGGCGTGTTGCAGACAGAAAGGGTGGGTGACCATACCTTGAGTGGTTAGCAGAACCCCTTCTGCATTACTCGGCAGCCCCAGCCAAGATGGCGTCTGAGTGTCAGGGAGCATCTCCACCCAGTGCATGAACTCCTCACGCCTGCAAAAGAGTTTAAAATAACCTGTATAATCAAAAGAAACATGGCTTATGAGAGTTAATTATCTTAAATTTGTCCCATTTGTGCTATACAGATCAATTTGCACTGACCGAATGCCATCTGGCATTTTGATGTCTTTGTGTCCGTCCACTTTGAGCGCCAGCTTGAACTCACTATCAAAGCTGCCCGTGGTAAAGATGCGTTCCAGGAAGGTGTTGAGAAGCCGCTGGTCAAACTCGTTATCGATGCGACCTCCATAAATGGACTGGGCCATCAGAGTTTTCAAAGCTGCCCATGGGATCTTGTCAGGAGAGATGTTCTGCCGACCCTATGGAGAAAAAAAAAAAAGAAATGATGGCAACTGTTAGTGATACACTAATCATTGAAAAGTGCTATATTGTAAGGCTGCACAATTAATCGAATTTTAATCACGATCACGATTTTGGCTGCCACGATTAAATTAAGATGATCGTCGGCGAT
>JBBPCZ010000001.1:39449052-39473268 GCA_037974445.1 Brycinus macrolepidotus | reverse complement strand
CCCCCCCCCCCCCCCCCCCCCCCCCCCCCCCCCCCCCCCCCCCCCCCCTCCCCCCCCCCCCCCCCCCCCCCCCCCAACACAAAAAACTACACTTGCTTGTTGTCATTCATTCATGCATTATTGATTCATTGTCCTAACCAGCGTTGTGGGCAGTGCTAGCGCATATCACAGCGGTCAAAGGGCAAATAATGCCATTATATAAGGCAGAATTACAGATCTGCCTAGACTGGGCATAGAGCACTTTGCTGTATTTTCTGCAGCTGACCTGTTGAATCTCTTGAGCATGATGGCATTCTCAGTGCAGAGGTCATCAGCAGGCAGTGAATTGGCCTGCCAGCGCAACCTCTCGTCAGCATTGGACAAGTATTCTGTTCGGGCAATGTCTGTGCGGAACTGGTAGAGGAGACACGTGTCATTATGAGAGGAAAAAATGTAATTGCAGTACCCAGCATGGTTACAATAAGACAAGAAAACTAATCTGGTCATATAAATTTTAAATTATGGGCAATGGATGAACAACAAAAGGTTACTGACCTGAACGTTGGCCTGCTGGAGATGGTGTGACCAGGTAGTAAAAAGGTTCTGCCTCATTTGCTGGTCAAAGTAGCCAGCATAGGCAATAAAGGCAGCAGAGAGCAGGCAGTCGCCAGCAATGGTAGACATCTGGTTCTTGAAGGTCTCACTGGTCTTCTCCCAGCGTTCCCGTTCAGCAGACAAGCTCTTCAGCAGGGCTGTGCTGCGGTTCACCTGTCATTAGATGGGACGTGAAAAGACGTTTAAAGTAGGTAATGAGAGCCATGCATGAGAGTAGCATAACTAGAACTCATTATATCAGGTAAAGATGTCCTGAACCAGTTAAGGAAAACTTTAATGAATGTGTACTGATAGGCCCAGTTATAAAGATCTAACTCAAATCCTTTCAGAGCTGTTTCACTCTGCTATCACAGCAGTGCCAAATGGACATTACCTACAATATAGGGCAGTTAGCATTATGGGAGGGTTGTAACCAAAGCACCATACCTTGGCCTCTACAGCAGCCAGATCAGCCTTGATGGCCTGAGCCTCAGAGATAAGCACAGCATACTCTTCCTTGTAACGAGCAATACTGGCCTCCAGGTCCCTGATCATCTGCTCCACCTCTTCAGCCTTGGTCTTGTTGTCCTTGGCATCATCCTCCAGCTTCTGCAGCTCGTTCCTCAGAGGCTCTACACGCTTCAACATGTCTGCGTAGTTCAGCTGCACATGTAAACAAACAGACCCTTTAAACATTATTGTATTTCTACAACAGTCTACACAAATAACACTGTACACCCCTATGCAATTGTCACACTTGAAAGAATAGCTTAAAACCCATTAATAAAATATGAACAATGTTGAGATGCATGCATATCACAAAAAAGGCACGCATCAATAAAGATCACATGCGTTAACGGTTTTACTAAAGCAATGCTTAAAAACGTAACATTTTGATTCTACTATGTTGATATGATTACAGTGGCAAAACCATACTAAAGGTGGAGGTACTGACCTGTGCAATAGCCCATTTAACCATAGGCCCACAGGCCAGTGAAGCCCTGTTGACCTGCTCGTAGTTGTAACTGGGATTGGAGATGTAGTTCTTCTTCATCTTCTCACGGATGGCATCACTGAGCCCCAACAAACAAAGTATTATACTGAAGGATACTGTATTTGGTTAAAATATTTGAAAAATGGATGGGGCATAGAGGAGTTTAAGGGGGAAAGAATGGTGGGAAATTTAAAAGGAATTTCTCAGCTTTGTTATGCCACATTCGCAAATTAACAAATTATTATTTTAGTAGCAATAACTGAGCAATAAATAAATAAAAAAAATACTTAAATTACTCAATTCATACCATAAATCCATCAGTGATAGCTGCCTGGTTACAGACAGCTTAAGTCTTTGCACTGCCCCGAGTACTTATGTGTTTTTTAAACATTATAACTGCTTAAACTACTGAAAACCAAGTGCAAACTGAATGTGAATAAACAATACCTCATGTCCTCAGAGACAAAGTTGACTATGCTGGAGATGAAATTGTCTCTGATAATAACTTGTCTGATCTTTTTCCAGTCATTAGTCTCCTCCCCCAGCAGGAGGCAGATAGATTCTAAAGCCAGTTTAACAGCAGCGGGCGGGTTGGCCATGGCACGCACTTCAACAAGATGCTGCTTCTTTATAGAGCTGACAGCTGGGGAGGGAATGGAGTAATGAGGGAAGGGGGGAGGGATGGAGGGATGGGAATGAGGGAGAGGGTAATGAAGAAAGGGAAGGCAGGTTTTAGGATCATGCGGGACTGGTTGGTGTGAGGGAGTGGGAGCAAGACAGCCGTCAAGTACGAGAGTGGGCTGTGTTCACTGGGATCGTTGGATTACAAAAAATTTTATTCATACCACTTAGGCTAAAGGAATAGTCTGGCAAAAATAAAAGGCATGAGTTTTCGGAATTAATTTCATATAGCAGAGATGTAGCGCAGTTCTAAGATGCTAACTGGTGGACACAAGTTTACGTTACTTATTGGCTAAATCAGCCTCATTGATCAAGCATAAAACTAAAGAAGAAAGTTCAGGCACCTAACATGCCATGGCTGATCAACTGTTCCAAATATTTTGGGGTATGCGGAAAATGCTGGAATGTGCAAATTCCATCTTTCACCAAACTATTCATTTCAAAACTAAATTTTTTTCCCAAGTGTAAGCTGGACAAGCTGCCAGTGAACATGCATCTCTCACAAACTCTACGGTCTGTGGCTCCACACTGCATGCTTCAGTCACCTGATTTCTTCAGCAGAAAAGTTAACAATAGTGGGGATGAAGTTCTCGCGCATTATGATGGAGCGGATCTGCTTCCAATCAGTGGTACTCTCGCCCAGAAGCAGGCAGATGGACTCCAGAGCCAGCTTTACTGCTGCCGGTGGGTTGGCCATGGACCGCACCTCCACCAAGTGCTGCTTCTTTATGGACTTAACAGCTAAAGACCACCAGGAGGGGTGTAGCAATGCGACAGGGTGCAGAAGTGAACAGAGGTGATGAAAAAAGAGGAAGAGCACATAAGTCAGCATACAGAACAAAGGACCAGTGAGCACCATTCTTGAATGCAGTAGCAAAGAGCAGAAGAAGACTGGCGAAAAGCTAGAGGTGCAACAACAGGAAAACACTGAGTACAGCACTTTATGGAGCAGGTCTTAAGGCAGAAGACTGTAACTGCAAGGCACAGCAATAATTTCACTGTAGTTCATGAACAGGATACTGGATTTGTCTTTAATGTTAAAAAAGAAGAAAACGTGTATAAAACACACAGTAAGAATAAGAGAAGGGCCAGCCATACCATTCTGAGCCTCAATGACAGCAGGCTCCACTTGGTCCAGATCTTGCTTCACTCTCAGTTGTTTGTCCTTGATAACTTCTTGCTGCTTGTAGACAGCTTCCTGGATCTCTTGACTCATGACCTATCAATACAAATCCACTTGCAGGTTACAGGACCATATCCAACTCAAGAACAATCTACTGTTAAGAAAACCATCTAGTCTTGCCTTCTTTTTTTCAGCCTCCTGTTGATCTTTAACCATCTTCTTTAGCTTGTCGTTGGCAGCTGCATTCTTCACCTCCAGTTCTTGACTCTTAATCCTTAGATCTCTGCGCAGCTCCTCAACCTGACATAGCACTAGCATTAATCACCTCACTTTACTGTACAAAGTAACATTGATTACATGTCTGGCAGATTTAAATATAACTCAGAACAACTACGAAAGTTTGATGAGCACAGAAGGGAGAAATGGTTAGCACCATTGTGCTACACCATACATGGAATTTTCTTTCAGTGACAGCAGCAGGTTTGGATTACCTGATCCACGGTCTCTTTGATCTTGCGCAGACCAACATTAAGATGCATCTGCTGTTCTTCCAGCTCACTGCGTTTCTCGTTGAACAGGTTGGCATAGTGGTTGATGAAGTCAAGGTAGTGACGAGGTGTTATGGCCATGGTGCGGCCACCACGCTTCGCCAGACGGTTGTTAGCCTACAGACAGAACGAGCAAAGAAAACTAAATTAAAGCACCTCCCCCCACATGCACCTAGCATGCATAGCATTCAAGCTATGCTAAAACACGAATGAGAAAAGATTCCAACTTCCATTTAATTCCAAAGAGTCCAAAGATTTCCAATTCAAACCTGGTGTAGGGTCTGGTGAACAAATACACAGCCATTGACAATAGCTTCGCGATGGGTGGGAGGTTGGGGCAGCTTGTCATACACAATGGGCATGTAGTCTGGCACTCTGTAATTAGGCTTTTCCAGGTCCATCTTGCTGGTGAACTCTTTTCCCACTTGGTAGAGAGCCTCAGTGGACCAATCTCCAAACCAGTTCAAAACACACCTTTTGAAATAGGAGATACACAATCATGTTTTCATGATCACCATCATATTTTATCAGCATCACAAAGTAGCAGGTAAACCTTCGTGCATTTGAAAACCATGACCTCTTCATTTCCTACAAGTAAATTAATAAATTCACTGATTTACTAAAGTAAAGTAAAGTGGCCCCTTATAGTCACACGTGAACACACCATAGCACACAGTGTGAAATTCTCTCTGCATTTAACCCATTCACCAAGTGAAGCAGGGGGCTGCCACCAACAAGGGGCGCTCGGGGAGCAGTGTGTGGGGACGGTACCTTGCTCAAGGGTACCTCAGTGATGACACTAGCAGCTGGGATTCGAACCCACAACCTTCTGATTGTAGGGGCAATGCCCTAACCACTAGTCCACCCAGCTGCCCCAAATTCTACAAACTGCAGTTAATTTTACAAACAGCTTCATATTAGTTGTGTAATTTTATATCTTTTCTAACAGTAAATAAACATTATGAGTAAAGGACCTGTTGAAGAGAGCTGGAGAAGTGGCGGCACGGTCTTTCAGGCCCTCCGATGAAGGGTTCATGGTAAAGACCACATGCAAGTTTCGAATCACTTGACTGGTGAACCACTTGTACAACTCCTCGTGAGTGTCCAGCATCAGACCCTCCTTCTGGGCCCCTTCCTTACACTGGGTCATCAGTGTGGCGTATTCATCGCCCTCAAACAGACCAGGTACCTGCACAAACAAAAACGGTTTTTGGACCAGAGAACCAAAAACGTTTTTGGTGCTTGTAGTTTACTGTTTGAGTCTCACCTCTCCATTGGCTAGCAATGTGTTCATGCGCTCCAGGAAGCCAGAGTCTAGCACATTCGACTCGTCCATGATAAATGCAATCTTTTCATTTTTGCATCCAGACCTACGAAGAACGGTTCGAAGGTCCTCGTCAAAGTCTTCCCCGGTGTATTTCCTGTGGACCTGAGGAAATATTATTGGTGATTTTTCATTTCTAATGGTATTCTCTGAGTCAACTGTTTCAAAGTACTGTATTCAAACCTGTACTGCCTATTGATATGCAACATTTTTATAGCTTTTCAAGCCATTTTTTAAGTCTTGGTTGTGTACAAACTGAATATAAAGTTTCTTTCCTTATTCTAACCTTGATCTGATAGACACTCAGGCCATTCATCCAGGCCACAAAGCGCGACAATGTGGTCTTTCCTGCTCCACTGACACCAATCAGAAGAAGATGACCCTGTGGTTGACGGAAGATTCTGGAAAAACAAGCAAGTATTAAACATTCAAGACATCCCACTGGTAAGCCAATAAAGAGCTATAAGGAAATTCACGAGATGGTAAGTAAAATCTTCGCCACCTGTCAATTCTTAGTACATGATCCAGGACCTCGTTGAAGAGCACCAGAGGAACGTCTAGCTCCTCTTCATAGAAAACCTTCAGGCGAGCCTTAACATAATCTCGCAGCTCTTCCTGCTCTACTGGGATATAGTCCTACATCCAATTCAAAAAGACATTCGAACAAACATTTAGTTTAACACTGTCAATCTGTAAATAAGATCATGATTTCTGAGACTTTACAGCACACAGATTCTTTACACCCACCTTGGACAGCCAGTTGCTATAGAGAATGGGGCGGTTGAGGGCCTTCTCTCGATCAATGTTGGGGAAGTGCTTCAGGGCCACATTGTCGATGTTCTCGTCAGTCCAGCGTCTCTCCTCATCCTCCACCAATCTGTAATCAAATGTCAAGCAATAACATATCTACAAAGCAGGCAATGTGGAAGAAAAAAAAAACAATCACAGGATACTAGTTCAACATGCAGAAGTCAAAGATACTTAATTTTGTGAAGAGGAAAATTTCTTAACTGACCGGTCCTGGAATAGACGCAGAGCCTCATGGGCCCAGATGCGAATCAGTCCCTCAACAGGCAGCGTCTCTAGGGGCCGCAGTGCCTCAAATATACCTCTCACCCAGCGTGTCATCTCTCTGGGGGAGTAGATATAATGGGGCTGGGTGTCCTGGGTGAATCGCTCCTATAGTGATAGAGGAAAAGCTTGGTGACACATTACATTACGATCATTTAGCAGATGCTTTTATCCAAAGTTTCAGGACACTGAAAACCAAAATCTGAAAATCTTTTGTTCAAAAAGTTTCCAGACCCCTGGCCTCTTCTAAGCAAGCAACTTTCTATTAACACTCTTGATTTTGAAAGAGACACTGGGCAAAAACAGGTGTCTGGATACTTTTAGACATTCAGTGTGTGCTCAATACAGTTTCACACAAATCCATCTAATATGTAACCTGAGACATGGTGTAAAATTCCACCATAGCAGCAGTGAGTGGCTCGGCATATGTGCGCAGTGAGGGGATGAGTCGGAGCATGGCCCTGTTGAAGGTTCCATAGATCTGTGTGAGGGAGGCAGGGCCTGGGTAGTCCACATACACCACTGGGACATGACGCAAGAACCTGTAACAACATTAACAGACAACAGAGTAATACATGAATATCCAGTCTCTGAGCAGTCTGAGTGGTCATCTCCTTTCTAGGCCTGATTAATATTAGGTTAATTTCTAGTACCTAGGTTCATGTAGGTAACCTTGGGACCACCAGACAAAATCAGTCTGTAAAAGATTCAAAGTGAGACACTGACCTGTGAGAGAGGGGCTTTCTGCCAGGATCTGTAGGAGGGTTACAGGCACCCACAAACTGGATCCTCTCCAGTTTCACCCAGGTCTGATCTGAGGTGCGGTAGAATCCTCCATGTTCCACCATCTGCATGGTAAAATGTATAAATAAACCATTCTGCATTACAACCACAATCATATGGTACTTCTTAACACACATTTGATCTCATACCTGTCTAATAAAGGAGATGACTCGCTGTGTGCCATACTTGTCCATGTCTGGCAGGTTGATCTCATCACAGAAGAGCACCAACCACTTGCCCAGCTGCACGGGGGCCAACACCACACCGTTAGGGGTACGGCGGTACTCACAGTAGTGATCAAATGTCTTCAGCAGCAACTCAGGTGTGGTGGCACTGGAGAAGTTCAAACCTACGACCTGTAGCAAGACAAATAGTTACATCAAAACAAGCTAGTTGATGTACAAAACGTATCTATGAAGTATGTATGAAGAGGGGACTACACACACAGACAAGTGCTTCACATCCAGTTTATTTAATATCAGGATTAGGAAAAACCATACAATATTCAGAATTTGGTAACCACATTTTACCAGTACACCACAGTGAAACCGCACATTACCACTATAAATATGTGACTTACATGACTGTAGAGACGCACATTCAAAGATGACAGATTGGGGTCACATTTGCAGTACTAACCTCCATGTCTGGCAGGGCACGGAGTGCACTGAAGAGGGTCATCGTTTTACCCGAGCCTGGAGGGCCACATAGCACCAGAGGTTTGTGCTCAGCCAGCCAAGTGTAGAGCAGAGCCTCGTGCCGTACCGTGTCCAGAGTGGGAACCACAACATCAGGAGCAGCCACTTTATGGGTCTCCACCTCAATCTGGGGCACCTTGCCCTGCCAGGACTGCCACTCACCTGTGATTGACACCTATAAGAAGACAGTAAATACAGAACTAATGCAACACGAATCCAGGTGTCTGTAGTCCCAGTTTCTATCACATAAATATGTAAAACAGCATCAGCATATACAAACAAAAATACCTCCCCAAGATTTCCTTAAATGTATGAGAATGTCAAAATGGGCACATCTCTAATGTAATGCATGTCCTCACCTCATAATCGATGATTGGCACATTAGGTGCAGATGGAAGGGCCACAGTGGTGATGCGTCGGATGTATTCTCCAAGCTCTGCCCTCATCTTCAACTTACCATCACCAGAGAAGGACCACAACACGGCATAGATCAAGTATTTCTGTAGTAAAAGAGGACACCCACAATGTTAACCTCTTTTTTCGGGAAAATGTGGCACTCAGGAAACAGCCGGGATCCTGTTCACACACAGCAATATTAATTGAATTCACTTCTGCAGAAAAAAAGTTAGATTTTATTTTGTCATCCAACAAGCGTCCATGGCTAAAAAGAAAAGGAGTAAGACATTCACTTAAACATCACTAAACATGCTGGTTTGCATACACCCACCTGTATGTACTTCTCCAGCTGGTCTATAGGCATGGGGAAGTCAGGGTGGTTGTTGTTGTAGAGGGCGATGTTGCGACAGGCCTGGTGCATCATGGAGAAAAGAGAGCCCAAGCAGCGCAGGCGTGTGAAGTCCATTATATGTTCCATCTTGGAGGCATGCTCAAGCGCCTTGATCACAAGCCCAGTAGAAGTGAAGTAAGGCTGCAGAATGGCTGCTACATCCCTCTGGATCTGAATTGTCACAGAAAGAGGATGATACATATGACGTTCAAAGATCTCAGTGGGACAGCTTGGCCACAGCTAGAAATTCAATTCAATTTTAATCTAACCAGGACTGATGACAGGAATTCAGCAGTATCTGTCATCAAAGAGTTTAGTTTTTTGAAAAAACGTTCTATTACCTGCAGCATGGGAGAAGCAGCCTCCTCTCCCTCATCCTCGGTGCCCTTGCGCATTCGCTGAGCCTCATCCTCCCCCTCATCCAATGGAATGCTGCGCAGGCGGAACAAGAAGTTGTTGAAGATCATGTCAGTACTGAGGACGTCTTCGCTGAACCACACCATGCCACAACGGGACACAGTGGCCAGTGTAGCATACTTTAGGTCTTGCACCTCAAACATGATGCGCACCTGTGTGGAACAAAAACAAACCTTTACAATGAGACTTTGAGCAAAGAATGACAGACTGTTAGTTTAGAATCAGGAGATACTACAACCACAGGAGCTAACTAAAATGTTATGGCCAACATGGTTTATTGTACTCAAACCTCCATTAAGCTGTACTTAAGGCATACATTTGTTAATTGCCAAAAGCTTGTTAATCCAGTGTTTCATAAGTATTCACACCCATGGCTTAATATTTTGCTGAAGCACCTTTGGAAGCAATCACAGCCTCAAGTCTTCTTGGGTTTGGCACACCTGTTTTTGGGGATTTTCTCCCATCTTTCCCTGCAGATCCTCTCAAGCCCAGTCAGATTGGACGGGCAGTGCTGGCAGACAGCCATTTTTAGGTATTTCCAGAGATGTTCTATTGGATTCAAGTCCAGATTCTGGCTGGGCCACTTAAAGACATTCACAGATTGCTCCTGAAGCCACTCCTTTGATATCTTGGCTGTGTGCTTCGGGTCATTGTCGGGTTGGAAGATGAATCGTCGTCCTAGTCTGAGTTCCAGAGCACTTTGGAGAAGGTTTTCTTTTAAAATCTCTCTATTGATGATATCTCTCTATATCATCTTACCCTCTATGTGGACTAGTCGCCCAGTTCCTGCCGCAGAAAAACATCCCCATAGCATGATGCTGCCACCACCATGCTTCACAGTATGGATGGTGTTAGCCAGGTGATGAGCAGTGGCTGTTTTTCTCCAGACATGACGTTTAGAGACATGACGTTTTGTTTTTTTCTCCACAAGGGATAGCTGGAGCGCTGCCTTAGTGACCACTTGGTTCTTGTTCACTTGGTTCTTGGTCTCTGACCAAGACCCTTCTTCCCCGATTACTCAGTTTGGTTGGACGGCCACATCTAGGGAGGCTCCTGGTGGTTCCAAACTTTTTCGATTTCTGAATAATGGAGACCATAGTGCTTTTCGGGACCTTCAATGCTGCCGAAATGTTTTTGTATCCTTCTCCAGATTTGTGCCTTGACACAATCCGGTCTCTGAGGTCTACAGACAATTCCCTGGACTTCACTGCTTGGTTTCTGCTCTGATACGCATTGTCAACTGTGAGACCTTATAAAGACAAGGGCGTGCCACTCCAAATCCTGTTCAATCAACTGAATTTAAGACAGGTGGACTCCAATCAAGTTGTAGAAGCATCTCAAGGATGATCAGTGGAAATCAGATGCACCTGAGCTCAATTTTGAGTGTCACAGCAAAGGGTGTGAATACTTATGTACCTATTGTGTTTAAATGTTTACATTTTTTATAAATTCAAGAAAATGTCTGGAAACATGTTTTGACTTTGCCATTATGGACCATTATGTGTAGATTTTGTAAAATACAACTACACTCAAATCTACTTTAGAATAAATCTGTAAGGTAACAAAATGTGGAAGAAGTGAAGGCGTGTGAATACTTTCTGGTGGCACTGTACACACACAAACCCACACACAAAATTACATAATTACCATTATCTAAAAAGAATGGATGCCTATACAATTCAGTTACCTACCACCCGGTAAATAAGTCTCATAACACCTCTCCCACCTCCCCCACCTCCCCTCCCCCTACTTTTTTCCCCCTTTCGAATCTGAACTGATCTCATATGTGACCTCTGGAATCCAACCGAAAAACTGGACTGCAGTGACTGAGAACTTTAATCACAGCGATTAAAAACTAAGTCATGACAGTGTTTTTCTTTACCCCACCACAAAGCTGCAAAAGAGAATTCTACATACATTGGGCGGCAGGCTTAGACGTTCTCCATTTGGAAGAGTCAGCAGCTTGTTGTCATCCAGCACGGAGTTCAGGTTCTCTACCCACTCAGGATCTACGTCACCATCAAAGATGATCCACTGCCTTTTCTGCAGTTCTCCACGAACATTATCAATGATTCTGAAATAACAAAACTCTGTATTAAACATCAAAGTATCAAATACTAAGCCAGTAGCACATCTAAAAATCACTACAAGCATAATGCAGTGTGCAAACAGCATAAAATAAGTTTTTAGAAGGAAACAATTAAAAACTGATTAATCAGTATGTTTTATAAGAGGGTTATGATTTTACTGCTGATCTTCAAAGAACTCACTTCCTGAGAACATGGGTGAAGAGCCCATCAGTCCACTCGCGAGTGTTGGGGTCCAGGGTTCCATACAGGTGGTCCTTGCTGATGGCTTTGGGGTCAATAATGTGCGCCACTCCCTCCACCCCCTCCAATCTCTCCAAGGCTTTAAGCAGCACACGCCAGGCCATGGTCTTCCCACTGCCTGATGGGCCCACCATCATCAGGCCATGGTTTATCTGGGTGATCTGGTACAGTTGGAGAACCTGGACAGAGAAATTGAGAGTTACTGTGGAAAATGTTTGGTCTGGTTAACTTTCCCCAGCATACAACACTGCATATATTGAATATTAATCACCAAATTCCCCAAGACACAAGAGGCAACACCCAGGCAAGTGCATACTAAGGATACAAACCCACTGGAGAAATAAACACACAAACAAAAAACACACACTTGAAGCCTCCATGAAAGAGAAAGTACAGCACCAAATTACAATTTTTTCTTTTGCCCCATCATTACCTTCTCCACCCACATGCTGCCGACATCATCGCCATCTCCGTAAATGAGGTACATCTCAGCACAGACCTTCTTGAGCTCCTCCCTCAGAGCAGTCATTTCCCCACGCATGTACTGCACACCAGGGAAGACATCTGACAGTAAGCTGAAGAGCAGTGGGATGTCTTCTGCCACTAGCTTGGGCACCATGGTCTCACACACACTCTGAATGAGAATCTGATCAACAGAGGGTGGTAGTCCTGAGTTAGGGCACTGAAGAACTGAGGAATACAGATGAGCTTACGTAGTTCTAACAATTTCCCCACCCTTTACCTCCTGCTCAGGAAGATTTTCTGCAATCTCGTTCTCATCCACATCTTCACCACGCTCACACTTCTCTCGTTTGATCTTCTGGATCCGTTCTCTCTTCACGTTTCCAGCACTGATCAGCACACTCTTCAGGGCTCGCAGACCAAAGTCATAGTGAGACTGAGAGGAGAGCTGCTCATCACATAACCTGATTGAAAACAGATGAGAAGCTTTAGTGGATGCAGTCACTTAGACAAGCATAAAAATGAATTTATTTTCTAATTTTTCTAAGTAAACACTTTCAGTACTTGAAAAAGGGTACGATTTTCTTGGCAAGGGTCTCAGCAGTGCGGAAGCCTTGTGAGTACAGCATAACCTGAGCGATGAGCTGGCGGTCAGGTTTGGTCATGGCCAAGCTGCGGAACAGCTTCTTCAGGTTATCAGGCAGGTTGGATCGGCCAGCATAGCCAGGGTTCATTGTGATGAAGATGGCCATTTCGGGGCTCACCTTTACCTGCTTGTTCAGAAGTTCAGTAGTGACTGGGGTGCCTGGAATTGAATAAATAAACAAAAATATATAAACCAAATCATAGTGCTGTGATGAGGTAAAAAAGGGCATTTTTGCACCAATGTTTGTATTACATTATTGTTTAGGCTTCACACAATTAAGGTAAACAGGTAAGATATTAAGATGTAGGTTACATACTGCGGTCTCTGTTGGGGTTGCTATGCTCCCTAAGGGCGACCTGGATATACTGAACCTGCTGAGAGACAGCAGAGAGCATCCTTTCTTCCAGTCGGTTGAACTCGTCAAAGCAGCCCCAAGCACCCACCTGACACAGACCAACAAATATGCGGCCCATTGCCTGACAAAAAAAACAACACATTTTAACCGTTATTTGATGTTAAGTTGAAAACTTTGCTTGCTATAAGAATGTCATCAAAGCAAAAGGTGGAAGATTCACAGTTTTCTACGCAACTCATTAAAGGAAGATAACCGTTTCTCTCATTTAGATCAGCTTTTTAAAACTACTAATTGTCAGTTATCTCTTAAGTATGTGATGACATGCGGATTTAGTTCACTTTCATGACAGAACAGGGGAAAGCTTGTGTCACTGGCTTATGCTAGGGCCTTACTGCTCATTACCATTTCAGCTGAACTACAGATACCTGGAAGTCAAAGGTCTCATCACAGTTGAAGACCAGGACGAAACGTCCAAGCTGGTGGCCAAGGGCTTTGACAGATTCTGTCTTTCCAGTCCCGGCAGGGCCTAGTAAACGGCGGAAAAAGAAAGTCAAGCTTGGCTAAAAAATTACTCATTCAATGATAAACCATATGAATTGATTGGCTACAGCATAATCCCAATCAATTCTATAGGAATGCACCTAATAACTTGCAATCTAGGACCAATATCACTTGACTAAACCCACAGAAATGGAAAAAGGACTTTTGCTGATGGACTCACCAAAGGGAGATCCTCCTAGGCGAGCCTCAAGAGCCTGGGTCATCGTGAGATAGCACCGGTCTGTGAGTGGGGTCTGCACCAGCTTCTCCTGCACACCCAGGTACTCAAAGCCATAGTTGAACTTTGCATTGGCCATCTGAATGGACAGCTGCTGGAGCACGTCAGTCTGCTTGGGGTCAAAGTAGAAACGCATCTGGCTCAGCCACTCAAAGGACTTGGGGTTGTCAATCTTGTTCTTGATGAGGGTCCTGGTCACGTCCCTCTGGTGGACGAGCTCTGTGATCTAAACACGGATAGCAGAAACAGAATAAAACATTTTAAAAGAGAAGGCAAGGAATTTTCCAGTAGGCAGACTCTTAATAAGCACCAGAGAACATTTCATAAAAGAAAGGAGCAACTGTTGCCCCAAGTGAAAAGATTCACCACATTAATGGCTCACTAGCAGAAAATTATTAAAACAGCGACACAAAAAAGCATTTGTCATGGCAAATGAGTACTGTTGTTTTTGAGGAGTTGGCATCTACAAGACATCCTCACCAGATGCTCCAGCTTTTTCCTGCGGATAGGAGGCTGCTCCATCAGCACTGTGTCAGCCAGCAGGTTCAGCGTGGCCTCCACATTGGTAAGCACAGCCTGCAGTGGAGCCAGGTTGTTACCCCCTGCAATGGTGGTCAGAGCTGTCTCTACGTTCTCAGACCAGTCGATCTGGGCTGACAGAACCACCAACTGGGCCTGAGGACAAATTAAATTGATAGCAAAATAGTGTTCTGTCTTTCACATAATTACAGACAAAGTAATAATAATTCAAGTATTTGTTAATTTAACTCATTCTTTTAAGCACCTGGTATCTGTCGATCCAGTTGATGTAGGTACCAAGGTCAATGGCAGTGCCCTTGTTGAAGGCTCCCACCTCTGTGACCGCCTCAGCCAACAATTTGGCTAATGTGACCCGCATCTCTTTCTCCACCAGGGTCAACCACTCATTGATCTTTGGGTGTTCCGTGATAGACACAGGAGTTTTGTAGAGGACCTAAAAGTAGAGAATTTTGACACCTTATTAATAATCAAATGACTTTTCAAGGACTCATATTCAAAGACAGAACAGGGCACAGTTTCAGATCAAGGTTACTGTTAACACTGTTTGCTTAACATTAGCTCACTCACTTGCTGCTGTTTAACCTGCATCATTTAACTTCACTCATACACATGTGATCTGTGCACTCTCTATGCATGAATTAAGGACACAAAGACAGCACATTCAGACAGCAGAACTTAAACTATTTACTAATAGAAAAACCTTCAATTTCTATTATTGCACAAAACATTTCAAAGACACGTGTTTATTTGTTCTGTCTTCTATTTAAAAAAAAAAAAAATTCAAGGCTATGACTTATTTCTCAATTTCAAACTTAAGAATTTCAACGACCCATGTAAAATGTAAAAAGCACCCTACTAGCCTTTAAACACATGATCCAGTTTGATGCCTGTGAGATTTCTCTTTGCTAGACACTATAAGGTATTTGACTGCCCATTACCTAAAAATCAAAGGCCCTTTTTAAGAGAGATTCAGAGTAAAACTTCTGTTGCTTTCACCCATTTATACCTCCTCTCCTTCACGAGACGAGATGCCTAGGACTTCAGTGTTGTCTTCATTCAGGAGGATACTGGCCACTCCAGCAAACATCTTCTTGAAGTGCTTCTGTAGTTTAGCCACATTCTTGCTGTTGCCAATGATCTCAAGCAAGTCCTCATCACCAACAAAGTAGAACCTATAGACAGTTAGTTTATTCAAACACTTTGTAGGCCTCTAGCACTACAGCAAAACAAAACCAAAAAAAAAACCACCTGACCTGGGGAAGGATGAGCGCTCTCTCTCTAGATATTCTCCCAATGCCTTCTGGATCTTTCCCAGGAGGTCTGCCAGCCTTTCCAGTGACCTTTGAACTCCCTGGATGTTTAGGACATCCATGACAAGAGGAGACTTTGTCACCTTCTTCATTAGAGCCAGGAACTCTGTGCTAATGCTACAAAACAGGTAGAGCATATGTTCAGTTCAAACACCTTTCCCAATCAAATGATTAGCATGAAATACCCTATGATTTTATCCATAAAATTGCATTACTACAAAAAAACACTCAAGTCATCTGCTCACCTCTGGAAGCGCTGTGTCTCCACAGGAAGTAGATGTTTGATGTCTGCACTGCCAGTAAAAATGCCTTCCAGGTAGACCCAGCGCCTCTGCACATCTATCCAGACATCAAACAGAGCCATAATGCGGTTCAGCTTGTCTTCCCAGCTCAGGGCATCCTCTTCGAAAACCTTGCGAAATCACAGGGAATTAGAAAGGCCACCCCATGCTGCTCTTACCTGTGTACTGTCCACTTTCTGCCGTGACAATGCAAATTTCCCACTTGTGGGACTGATAAAGGTTTATCTTATCTTCATTTCTCCCACATGTAACAGTCCTTATTTTCCAAATCTTACCAGCTATTATAAGAGGAATACCAAAACTGCTCTCTAGTTACAAACTCTTCAAATCATGAATGTTAAAAAGCTCATGCTGCATTAGGGTCCTACACCCACTGTATTTGGTTTTGTTCTAAAATTCAGGCATACTGAATAAATATTTCGAAAAACAGAGAAAATTTTTGTTGTAGTCTTGCATATGAACCCCCTCTCTCTGCTTTTAGGTCACCTGAATCAAGACTGTTGTTCAAGGTCATTGCAGACTGTATGATATCCTTGCATTTGCTGCAAGAAAGAATATCTGTTTTGGATAAATGACAAAGCTCCCACTACAGCAAGTTTACATAAGATAATCAAGAGCTTGGCTCTTGAATACTTGACCTGTTTCCTTTGCTCCTCAATGAGACAGTTTGAGAAAATATGGACTCATTTTCAATAATTCAGTGGACTCAGTCCTTAAAAGCATTCTCCTTGACTTGCCACGGACTCGCAGACACTATGCCCATTTATAATAACGCAAATCTATTTTTTTACCTCTGGTTTTCATCATATTGTTTAGTTGTCACTCTGTTAATCATGCAGAATTGTGCAGACCAATGCTGAATTGTGCACTCCAAACTCAAACATATTTGGGGAAAAGCAGCTCACTTTGTAGTACGGAGACAACTTCATAGCAGACACACTGTTAATGTGTTCCTTGACTTTGTTGAAGAGATCATCCCATCCCCTGATGAGACGACACTTATTCTGATAGTTGACCAAGTCAAGCTCATACGAGTTCCAGACTTCTCGAATCTGGGAGGTATAGCAAGAAAAAAAATGTAATTATTCCAATGAGAAAATGTAACATTTGTTTTGGACAGTCAACCATATGAAGTATGCAAGGAATGCAAGACCTGTTTGAGGAATTCTTCTAGGGCCATCTCTCCTTGGGCCACCAGCAGCACATCCTTCACCACCATCTCATTTTTCTGCAGGTCCACGTCCCAGATCTGTCCAAGGGTTAGCTCTGACAGCACCCAGTTCACATGCAACCGCTTCATTAGTTGCTTCCAATGTCTGTCCTTCAGAGCCTCTGACTTCAGTTCAATCACCAGCATATTCACCTATAAACCCAAAAACCATTACATTTACAACAGTGCTTCACAGTTATTTACAATATTAAATTTTACTATTCATCCAATCCAATTCATGTAACAGAAAAATAAATTCAGATGCTAACCTTTAAGTAGCCTTTGAGCAGCCTCTGTACATATTCATAGGAGGCATACTGCCGCAGACGAGCTGGGAAGTTCTTTAGCTGGTTAAGGAGAGCATCCAAACTTTGGCGCAGCTACCAAGATTAATGACAACATTAGCCTACAGGAAGAGTCTCACAATACTAATTTTAAGAAAGATGGTAGGCATATTCCTTGCTTACCTTGCGTGGCTGCACGGATACCCACGGTTGTTCCTTCATCTGATCAATCTGCTCCCAAACCTTGGATAGCTCAGACCACACACCCTTCAGATCTTGCAACTCCTCCAGTGCAACCTGCAGAACCACAAAACAATGACATGTTAGGATACACGGGGGAAAATTTTTTCAGTGCCTATTACAGACCAAAAGGCTCACAACAGTTGACCAAGCAGCATTAGACTGCTAATAGATTGTACCTGTACTCTCTCCTCACTGCCACTCAGAAGACCAGTGTCTGTCAACTCTAGTGCTTCCTTGGCCTTAGCACACTTTTCTCTGTCGTCCTTCAGTCGCCCAAACTTCCCTTCATAGATAGTGAGGGACTGAAGGGCTTCTTCTGGACGAAGGTTTCCCTAAAGGAGAGGAGAAAAAATAAGCTGTATTACAAACCTAAAGGGTTAAAGTGTATAACAGGATTAACATCAAACGAAATTATCCCAACAAAATCCATACTGAACATACAGCCACTGGCTTGGTCTTTTCCCAATCTGTGAGCAGATCTGAGGTGCGGTGCTCTACAGCACGGTCCTCCTGAACAATTTTCATCTGCAGGTTGGCCACTTGCTGCTGGATAGCGGTGTCCTTGCGTTTCATGATGTCACTGAAGGCCCCCCACTCCCCTTCTATGTTGTCAATGTATAGCCAAGAGGGAGGGAACTGAAAACGCTGTTTCTCCAAAAGACGCTGGCCATTGCGGAACAGCTAAAAAGTATAACAAAATCATAGCTGTTGAGATATATCATCAAAAATTAAACCAAAGCACAGTGTGTGTTTATACTTACATCAACTTGCTTTTCAAACTGCTTGATCTTACGTTTGAGAGCTTGAACATATGTTATGAAGGTAACAGCATCAGAAGTACTGGCTGTATCCACTGAATGCTGCTCCAGTTCTTGGCGAGACTGAATGATATTAAAATGAAAATAAAAATACACAACACAAATTGCAGTCAAACTCAAGAATAAGTTATTGCAAACAAGCTCAAAGAGAATGTATGCCCGCACACACTTTGGAGATTTGGGAATGGAAGTCCTGCATGTTATTGCCTAGCATCTGTCCAAACTTGCTGAGCACTTCCTTATGCCAGGAATCATACTTCAGGTTCACTTTTGACTGGACCTAAATAAGTACATGAACATAATTTTTAAAAAACACAAAAGAAACTTACGGTAATAACAGTTCATAAAACAATCAGAAAGACTAAATACATGACTTTTGTATAGCGTTACCTTGCCATAGTCTATGATCACTGGGCCAAACTCCTTTCTTGTTTCAGCATTGTCAAAAGTTCCTCTAGCTTTGCGGATCTGCACCAACAGAGTCTGCCACTTATTGAGGTCTTCGCCCAAGCGGTTATAGATGTTCTCAGGCTGCATGTCCCACAAACACTGGTACTGCAGCCAAACCTGAAGGACAGCACAGATGTGACCTCTGCTTGTGTCAGGGTTCATGCAGCAGTTACAATTATAGGTTTAGAAGGATGAACATTACCTTCACATACTGTTCCACCTCTGAAACATTTTCCTTGACAGCACTGTAAGCCTCTTCCAGAGCTGCAGGTCCATCAGGCATTCTGGTTAGAGCATTCCTGTAGTACTTTTCCTCCTCAGACAATTCATAGTGAACACCAACCTGTTTATGATGAAAACCTAGGCACTTCATCACTTTCGCAGAAAACAAAGACTGACAAAAAAAGCTATACACATACATAAAAATAAGGCTATTGTCTTTCAGCTAACCTGATATCTTTGACTTTGAATCCTTGGCAGAGAGAGAACAACCATTTTCCAAGCAAACATTTCCTGGTAGAGCTTGTAACGGCAGTCCTCAATTGGAGGATTCAGGTAGATAACCTGGTTTGTAATTCTCAGTTCATGGACCACATTCTACATGACAAAATATATGGTGAGTGAGTTTTTGCGTGAACAAGTTTTGGCAGATGTTGGTGAAGCTATAATGCACATTTGAGCTCACTTTGATCTTTGGTTCTCCTCCAGGCTTGTGGCTGACTTGTGGTGCTTCAGTATCCATGTCTACATCTGCTTTGTCTTCCATCTGTCCTCTAAGAACCTGTGTCCAAGCCCTAAGACCAGCCTGGAGACGTACTCCAAGGATACGCTCAATCTTTGTGAAATCAGAATCACCGAAAACAATGAGCAATTAAAAAAATATCTATTCACAAAGACTGTGCCATTGTCATGTAACCTGACATAAAACTTACTTCTATGTCTAATTTGTTGACCCAGATGGGCAGATTGGAATAAGAATGCAGATTCAGGTCATCAACAGCCTTCTGGACACGGTTGAGGATTTCTGAGAAGGTCTTATGATCGTACATGCAAGTCTCAAGGGAGCGGACCTCCAAGTCTATTTTCTCTTCAATCAAAAGAAGGTCGTCCACCTACAGATAAATAGTAACACAAAAATTAAGTATTTGGGTACTTAAAAGGGGAGATGGAGTATAAAGAATTTCAAAAGTTAACCAACCTTCTCTTGGAAGTTGAAAACAGTTTCAGCTAGGCGCTGGACATAAGGGTCAAGTTTATATGATTCCCAAACTAAGGCAATGCCCTCTGTGATCAGGGCCTGAACCTCTTTCTTCAAACCAGCCACCAATGGTGCAATGGAAACTCTCTCCTCCACCTTTTCACAAGTGCGCTCATAAGTGCGTACACTCTCAATGAGTGAGATGGCAAAGGGATAGAGCTGGTTAGCCTGATGCGCTTTGTTGACAATGGCCAAGGGAACACGAAAACTAAGCCACTTCAGATTACGAACCTCCTTGGAAAGCGTAATGATCTCTGGCAAAAAGTTTACTTTCAGTTTTAGCATACTTCCTGTGCGCCCACGAGCACGGCTGCTTTCGATGGTGAAGATCCGGCCAGAGACACCAAGGTTGCGCTGCTGCACTTTGCGGGCCCAGTCATCAAAGATCTCCTGGGTGTTGAGCTTGGCACGGAAGCTGTCTCCATCTTGCTTGAGCTTCAGACCTTCCACATGGTTCTCCCATCCTTTCCCCAAAACATCCTCCACACGTTTCATGTAGGCAGTCAACTGTCGATCGATCTGCTTGGCCCAGATGATTGAGCCAGAGACCGGGGGCAAGTCACGCACGTGACTCATCTTACAAGACTGGCTCTGAGGATACTGAACTTTGAACTTGTCATGTAAGGACTCTATGTCATCTTTCACGCGCTGGATAAGTTGAGTCTGGTACTCACGGATGGCTCCACGGATGTGTGGGCGCACAAAGAGAGCGTTAAAGCGGGAGAAAATCCGGAACATCTCATTGGCATTCTTGGCGGTGCCTAGTTGGTCTCGGAGTCGAGCTGTGATGCGGGTCTCTACGCGATCGATACGCTCATCGTAGCGCTTCATCGCTGCTTCCCATGCCTCCATACCCTCCTTTGAGACATCTAATCCATCCACTTCTTTAACGTTCTCATAGGCCAAGTTGACTTCTTCAATGGCATTAGCATCAGCAGCATCAAAGAGGACTTCAGCCACTTTCATGTCAGGCGGCTCTACCGCTTCACCCTGAGCATGCTGGGGAACAGCAGATACCTACAGACACACAAGTGGAACAATAGATTAATGGGCATCACATTCACTCATGATACCCAATATGCAAAAAAGAGCATGCACTGCCAGCAAAAGAAAATTGGCTAGAAGAATGGCTGACTGTTTAGAACTGTTTTGCAGTACCTGTGGTCTCAGTACACGAACAATTACAGCTCTCAGCTGTTCATGCTGTCTCCTGAAGCGTCTCATATGATCCAAACGAGCTTGCAGCTTTCGGTGAGCAGGACTGAGGCGCCACACCATCTTGAGGTTCTCCTCCCTTTTCCTCTTTACAATGTCCCTCAGGAGCACCTGAAGTTTCTCATATTCATCCTCCCAGGTCTGGAATACCTCAAAGCAAGCCACCATTACCTGGTGAAAGAGCAAAGTTATCAACACGCACCAAGAGAAAAAAATACCCGCCCTCAAAAAAACAAAAAACCACTTGTTATACGGACAATTCTTACCTTCTCAAATTCTTCATATGCCACATGCATGAGCTTTCGGGTGCCCAGAACTTTGAGAAGCTGGGAGCTTAGGTCACGGGAAATAGCCTCAACCAAACGCAGGGCGCGCTGAATGGGATATTTGGTGTTTCGAATCTTGCGAAGGTGTGTAAAGATGGCAACCAAGGCCTGACGGATTTTGTCCAGCTCAGTGGCTGACAGTAGATCGTTGAGTGGGAAATCCTTCATCAGAGGGTTATAGTCATTTACTGTCTCCACAGCTTGCTTCAGACCTGAGAAGAAACCATAAACCATAGAATTTTGCACTCTTTATATTAAAAAAACAAACAAACAAACAAACAAAAAAAAAAAACCCAGTAACACGAATGTCGTGATGAAGTCTCACCAGTGTCTGTGTCAAAGCTGACAGTGGCATGGAATCTTTTGCCATGCTTGAGAATGTCCAAGGTAAGCAAGACCTCTGGACTCTCCCTCTTCTCTTGAATACGATTTAGGGCACGTTCGAGGTTAAGCCAAAAGCTGATTTCTTGGAGTGCTGTACCAGAAGCAGGGTCTCTGTCCAGTTTAGTCACCTTGGAAAAAAAAATTAAGAGGTATTAGAACTTTGGTTCTTTGAGCCCAAAACAGTGAAGTTAGACCTTTATCAAAATGTTCTGTTTCAAAGATCTAAGGAAAACCTCCATACCTTCTGGATTTCCCTGATCCAACGATTAACCCCTGACTGCAACTGATTTAGGAAAGTGGGGTCTTCTACTTTATCACCAAAGTCGGTAACCTTGGGCTTTTCTCCACGTTCATAGCACTGTTTTGCAATGTTTGTGATGATGGGATGAATAAGGAGACTGATCTCTGGAATCTCTATATTCTGCTGCAAGTGAAGCAGCCCCATCTCAAGTTCTGCAATCTTTTTCTCAACAGAAGGAGCCATCTTGTCTCCATCCCTGAAATACAGAAACATCACAACTCAAAGTAACAGATTAACAGGATCGACAAAATCTGAAAAAAATAGTAATACTGTGCCTCCATATAGTTTATTGGTTTAAACTCTGACCATACCTGTCAGCTTTACCAGACTCACGGATGTAGGATTTAAAGAAGGGAGCCACAGCATTGCTGATGAAAGAATGCAATGTCTCATAGGGAGAATCTTCGCTCAGAGTCAGAACCCGGACTTGGGTTGAAATGGGCTTGTCAGCATCAATGACCCCAGTCCTTTTAATTAAAGCCAGGCTAAAAGCAAAAAAGTGTGTCTGAATATCAGACTTAACAGCACTAAAGAAAACATTTCAGAATACCCCAAATTACAGTAATGTGACCATCAAAAAAGGCAGTCAGAGAATGTTACCTGTTAGATTTAATTCCATAGTGGACATCAATACTAACGGTGTAAGAGATGCACTCCTTTTCCTCCTCTCCTTCATCTCCAACATCCTCTGGAAACAACCAAAGAATTAGGTAAAAATACCGTGATATGCTAGATTGTTAAAAAAAAAATCTTCAAGCCGACCACAGTAAATAGAAACTATTCAGACAACCATTCCCACGGTACTAACAAAGTTACAACTAAATGCCAAATATCAGTAATAAAAGTAACCATAAATAAGAAACATAATAGTGATGTGAAAGGGAGAGATAGAGATTAAATACTAATCTAAACACTGTTTGTTTCCTTTGCTCTCTTGCACCTGTCAGCTCAGATGCATTCATAACTGATAAACAGCCAAAAGATAAACAGCCAAAATGTTGGCTACATGAAACCATTTCATCATTTCTCTGAGGGGACATTAAGAATTTGTAATTACTGTTCATATCAAGAGATGATAGGCATCATTGTGAATTGTTTCTTATATAGTAATTTTTTTTAACCACAATAGCACAGTATTTTGAATATATAGTATTTTTGAGCACTGACCACATTAATTTATACTTTGTAATATTTGTTTAACATTTATATACAGCAAAAGATATTAGAACAAGAATAATAAAAACTGTTTAAAACTGCACTGAACATAACATAGCCAGATACATTCAGCTATATTTTTAAAGAACAATAGTGGCTTAGAGAGAGGACACCTGCAAGGCCTTTGGTGCAATGGTGGTTAAGAGAGAGGAGACACTTCCAAGGACTTCAGCACAATAGTGGTTCAGAGAGAAGACGATAACTCCAAAAAAGGAGATACCTCCAGTCTTTTGGAACAATAGTGGTTTAGAGAGAGAAGACTCGAAGGCCTTTGTTACAATGGCGGTTCAGAGAACACCTGTAAGGGCACTGAGGTAATACTCCTTTGACTAAACATATACTGTCTACAAAGGACACTATATTTATTGCTTTGCATGCAAGGCAGATAAAAATAGCAATTAGGGTAAGCACACAGTTCTATTAGCCACGCTCACACTTACACCTGGCATGTATGGCCAAGCACACCCATTCAAATTAACAAATGGCAAACCATGAAAGCAAAGCTTCAAAAAGATTGGAAATATCTGATTTCAATCTGATCATTTGGCTACATGCTAATAAGTCAAGTCAAGCTTTATCATCATCCCAGACATATATATTTAGCACACAGTGATACCGTCCTCCTGGACCATAGGTGCAACATACAACAAAACAGCAGTACACTCAGACTGATCAACAATTGGGGGTAAAAAGGGAGAATGAATTATAATTAAACATTATATATATATATATATATATATATATATATATTAGTGCTGGGAAAGTTAACGCGTTATTATCGCGTTAACGC
>JBBPCZ010000001.1:39418192-39448952 GCA_037974445.1 Brycinus macrolepidotus | reverse complement strand
CACACATATACATGTGTGTATGTCTGTGTACATATATACAGCTTTGTATAAATATATATATTTATTTATTTGCATACACACGTCTATACTTATACTTTTGCATTATTTGTATAGTGTACTTTTCACACTATACTGTTGTGTTGTATAGCTTTTATTCTATTGTTTTTGCTGCTCTTACTGTCCACTTTCCGCCATAACAACGCAAATTTCCCACTTGTGGGACTAATCAAGGTTTATCTCATACTAGGCCCTCTTGGCCTGAAGTCAAAACTACTCGGTACAACCAGATACTAAATATGGAAAACATTAGGATCCTAACAGCTTATTGACTACACAGTTTCTATGTTGGGGAAGACAAGGGGAGGCCGGTTAGTAATGTGATAATACCGCAGTATTTGCCAAAAGAGAGCTAATCTGATGTGGCTTCATAAACAGAGTAAGGTGTTGATGTTAATTAGCTGCATAATTTAGTTCACAATTTAGATTAGAAGTATGTTAGTAATAAAGACATGGGAATCCATTTTTGATCATTCAGTAACACATTTAAATGTATAAAACGCTAGTAGTCATATTTCAGTCATGAAATCAACCATGCAGCTGAAGGTAGCTGGTGGACTAGTGGTTAGGGAGTTGCCCCTGCGATCAGAAGGTTGTAAGTTCGTATCCCAGGACTGTTAGTGGCACCACTGAGGTACCCTTGAGCAAGGTAGCGTCCCCTCACACTGCTCCCCGGGCGCTGTGTTCCTGGTTCACTTGGGTGAATGGGTTAAATGCAGAGAAAGAATTTCTCATACGTGTGTTCACGTATGAGAAATGGACACTTCACACTTACACTTGAAGGAGCCTTGTATCCGACATTGTCTGGCGGCGTTATGGTGCATTGACGCAAACTGGCTGACCTACAAATGGAGCACCTTCAAAGTAGATAAACTGACCTTTCAGACAGCTGCGCTCGACTAAGATGCTGTGAATCTGAGGATCGCCCAGGAATTTTCTCATCTGCTCCACCGAGCTCTTCTCCTCTAGGGCGGTTTCCAGGGAGGCCGGCACTTCGCCGCCATCTTCCAGCAGCAGAGGAACCAGTTTCCGAATGTGCTTCTGTAGCACCGACGTGTCCGCCACTGTCTGCACGGCCGCAGACACCTCCATCGTGCCACCACTGTCCTCGCTTCCTCCACCATCAGACATGGCTGAACGAGCCGCTGTGAAAAATACAGAAGAAACACGCCAAACCTTGCGCTGTCACCAACTCCACTACCACACCGTAACGTGGCAGCTAAGGAGACCTCAAATACAGAGGAACTGCCCCTCCCGTTCTTTTTATTTGAAGAAAGCACTGTGGTATATGTAGTTCGACGGAGGGTTCAACAGACTTCGATTGTTGCTTTATATACTACATTACCCACAACTCTCTTGAAACGACGGCACTCGCCACGCCCTTGCTACTGCAGTTGTCTGCGGTATGAAGTCATTGTTGGGAAATGTCTGCGGTCTTTATTTCTTCATTATACAGTATGTATTATATAGCCTAATAACCAATTTAGGTATATAAATAATATTGGGATCAGTCTTTGCAGAAATGATGTTTCGGAACATTTTATAAAGGAGTTGGCTGGTTTATCCCAGAGTTTTTCACTAGAGGGCATCTGTTGCGGTCGTTGCTAATGCAGATTTAGCGCACATTGTGTGCTGAAAACGCATAAGCTCGCATCTAGACCTGTCTGAATTATGGTCTGTCTGTCTATCTACTTGCCTCGTTTGAAACAATAATGTCGCATTCTTTTACAAACCAGTAAATGGGGCCACTGAGCTTTTTCGCGATGTTTTTTTTAAGTCAATTCAATTCCATTTTATTTATATATAATATTATTTTATTTATAATATTATTATTCATTTATTATATAATTCCATTTTATTTTATACAGCTTTACAGCGTCCAGGTCCGAGCAGGACTCTGGATCGTGCCCTGCTCAGTACCAGGCCAGAGCTGGGCGGCTTCAAGGCACGTGACAGAGATCGACGAATCGCATCCATCCCGACAGAGGGCAGCTCAGTTTGGCGTGTGCAGTATCAGATTTGACAGGAGACTGAATGTGTTTGTGAGGGGCCCTGAATCAGGGATTTTCCAGGGGAGGGGTATCAGAGGGCTGCACGGACCAAGACAATGCCGAACAAGTCGAGAAAAGACAAGGTAGGACTTCAGTTCATTAATTCATTATCTATTGAATTGCAATGTATATCTGAATTTGTCATAACTTATTATGAAGATAAGTCCTTTGTACGTTTTCCTGTACGATCAGGAGTCATCGAAGTCTGGGAAATCTGGCAAAAGTGGAAACAAACAACAAAACCAAGACTCTGAGAAGGAGGTAAACTGCATGTTTCTTACTTTCACTGTAGTAGGATACTGCACCTTTAAGGCAGATTTTAATACTACTTTAGTAGGTTTGTAAAACGTTTTGTAAGTTAGTTAAACCTGATATTTTAATTAATAATTTTACTGGCTGGCGCTGTAATTTGAAAAGCATTCAGAAACATAGTTGTTGACTGGTAGAACTTAGTCACTGTTTTTTAACACATGTAAGTGTGGCGGTATATCTCTAGCTGTTTTAAAGAGAAAGAAAGGAGAAAGCGTCATGTCCCTTTCATGTGCGCAGTAGTTCAGGTGTCTGATAAATAATAGTTAAATAAGCTATTAGTCAGTACTTTTTATGTATGCCTTTTGCTGAAATGTTAAGCCTATAATTTTTTCACTTAAAAATGTATGCTCTGACTATGAGAAAAGATGTATGATTTGCTTTGTGTTGATCTTTTTGTGTGTTCTGTTTGACTTTTCTTTGGACAAGGGCTGGGAGTTCAAATCTCATAACAAGGTTCAAGCCTAGTTTCAAAGGCATTCCAGTTTCATGCCGGCTAAATTGACTGAGTTATTTTCATGCAAAGGACGAGGAGGAGCTCTATTACCCAATGGTCCAGTGGCATATTCAGATTCCACTAACAAAACCCTATCTGCTCAGATTGCTCCACTACAAAACACCCGATTTTCTTCACGCAGGAACATGACCCTTATCCGTGCCCCCTCAGCCCTGCGGCCTCTGATGCAATTAGGGCGAAAGGCGATCTGCTGCTTCCTTGGACAGGAACGTAGAGGTTGTAAAGGGAACCTGCTCTCTGTGACTTTTGTTTCCATAGGCCTTTAATAAGAGGAGCAGCGGTGCGCCCCCCACTGCCCAGCTGATGCGGGTGAAGCAGCCTCAGTCCCAGGTAACACTGAAGAAAGAGAGGAGGCTGAGTGCTTCTTGCTTTCCCATCAGCAGCAACAGAGAGCTGCACAGGCTGCTGGCTTTTAAAGGTACACGCACAGGTCTTTTTAAGCCACTGCTGTCTTGAGAAAACCATGGCGCTTCAGGAGCCACTTTTCAAGGCAGTTTTAATTTTTTTCACAGTTTACAGGAGGAAAATTTAGGTTAGGTGCATAGAGCAGAGCACAAGGCCACCAGAGCTTTGAAGCACTGTAACGTACCATTCTCGTAATTCTTTTTATGTCTGGCAGTTTACCAGACATGAAGTCAGATGATATCCCTGCTGATCAGAAAGCAACAATATTTTGTATACATTTACAGTTTATTGCACAAAGGGTTTCCTACATTCAGTGGAAAACAGAGAAAATAAACAGCTTTCTTTGTTCTTTGAAGCATCATGTCAGACATGGGGAGGCACTAACTCCCTTCTCTCTCCTGTTCACAAAAGCAAATCCAGGTAAGAGACATTGTCAATGGGAAAAATCATTACATGACCACAATCCACAAAGGATCTGTGGTTGTTCAAGACAAGCAGTGACTCGCAAACAAGGCCAAGTTTAGCTAGTGCAGGCCTAGACAAGTAGATGATTCTACTGTGATGTTTTTTGGGTAATTTGTTATTTTTTGATGCATTGACATTTGGTTTCCAACAAAGAAGAATGATCAACAAGCATACATTACACAGTAAGCTTTATATGCCTAACTAAGGTGGACTCTCAGGTCTTTAGGTAGCAATAAACAAAACAGGCTTTGGATTAAGAATTGATGGCCCACATGTTCAGGACGTTCAGGAGATAGCATGATACATAATTCATGGCGCAGTGGATGCCAGAGAATGTTTGTGCTCAATTTCTCTGACATACTATCCCCAATCTTGTCTGGATAACACAGCATGTGTTTTTTTCCATGCTCTGCAAATGACGAAATCTACATCTACATATCATTATGTCCGAGAAGTACTAGTTTAAACTAGATTTCGTGGTTCCTACAGGCATGTCTACCTTTTGTACTGTCTCTCAATTACAATTAGTTTGACTGAAGTTGCATGAGTGAAGCAAACTGGTATTTGGAGTTCTTTAGTGCACGTTACTATGCCCCACATATTATATTACAAGGTTTACAAGCCACGCCTCAATAATTCATGCTGCCTTTTGTGTATCTTTAGACAATATGGACAACAGTTTTCCAGTTAATGGCAATAAAACAATATAGCAGTAACTTCTAGAAGCCTTTGATCCGAATCTATAGAATACAGGATTATAGTTTGGATTATATAATCTATAGGATTATAGTTTGAGCACTACAACAATTATGCGTGCTCTTCACCCAAAATTGAAATGGGATGAAGATGCACCATTTGGGGATCCCAAAGTTGCACAAGGCCACACTTTCTGTACAAACAGGCAGATATTGCACTTGCTGACAGAAATAAATGCCAGCACATGGATTAAGTACGGTTAGAGTGCACCCTGCAGATTGATCCTCAGCCATGACAGCGTCTGCGAATAATATACCTAGTCTGTGTCAAGGTAAACATAACCCCTTGTCTTTTCATGCATAACAAGAATCAAAACCTGGCCTCCAGGAAGAGTGTCAAGATTTCATCCTCATTCTTTTAATATGATAGTTTGCAGAAAAGGCATATTTACACATTTTATTGCTTATCTTAAATTTGGTCAAACAGCCAAGACATGCTTGTTGTCAGAAGTTTGATTTTGGTTAACAAGTAATGGAAGTGATGGAAGCTTAGCAGTTAACACTGTGCAAACTGCATGTTTAAATAATCATACACACCTCAAACTGACTCACCTTGTGAGAAACCTTGTAAGAAACCTTGTGTGATTAAGTAAGCTTAACTGTATTATGCTCTGTTATCTATAAATATTGACAAGTATATGTTGCTGTATAGTATTAGTAGTATCAGGATTTAAAAGCTTGTAGAAAAAAACACTATAGACCCTTGGGTTGTAAGTTCATCATAAAAAGTGTTTAAACAAAATACTTACAGTGGAGCCTTTCTTACATTTTTTTTGCATCTTATTTTGTATCTTAGGTTCACTTACTTTGTGTGATTTTATGAATCAGAAACAGTGATTATTTTTGACATGACAATTTTACAACTTATCTTTATCCTTTAGAATGTTTTTGCTTTACTTTTAGAATTGATATATGTAAATGACCTCTGTTCTGGGGGCTTTGCATTATGCCTCTTTCAAAAAGCAGTCTGGGTAAAACTTTAGCAGGAATGGATTGGGGTTAAACTGCTGTGGACCAAATAGGTGAATTTATGTAAATACATTGGTTTTCATCACATTACAAAAACAATGGATTCATCACAAAAATCGGTGGATTTTCAGCTTAGTTTCCATATTTGGACCGTATGGGCTGAAAAGCAAATGGTTTATTTTTATGTTGTTTAAACACTATCATGCTTCAGCTCTTTTATTTCAAATAGTGACACCAAATCACCAACATGAACTGTATATTCTTACCTTGGCAAACAGTTTTGACCAGCAGTGACCATTTAAAATGTCTTTCAAAGTGAATATATAGTCTTCTTAATATCTAATTGGGGTGAGGTGGGCCTAGTAGGTAGGATACTTGCCTCTGGACCAAGAGGTCATGGGTTCGAATCCTACCTTCAGCACCACCACTGGGTTCCTGAGGAAGACCCTTAACCCCAAGCTGCTCCAGGGAGACTGTCCCCTATAGTTAGGGATTGGAAGTCGCTTTGGATAAAACCATCTGCTAAATGATGTAAATGTAAATGTAATTGGCAATACAGTTCTTATGACAAGAATCATAACTAGGATTTTCAAGCTTATTTACAAGATTAAGTCATTATATCTAGCCATAATCTTTCAGTAATTAAAAGTCTAGCTCAACCTAGCACTTCTACATAAAGTGTGTGCCCATTATCTAGGTAGCTTCTACTTTCAGTGGTATTGCAGAGTAAAACACTCTATAGGGTGGATCTCAACATAGTGCTTTAGTACAAGGATGGGTCAAAGTGATGGGAGAAAGGGAGGTTAATCATAGTAATATTGGTTTCACCATCTGCTGGTGCATAGTAATGTAATCACAGTTTAGAACCCGGTCGGGCAAAAGTCATAGCACTATGATCAAAGATGACAGGAAAACAAGATTTTTGTCTTTTAATTGCTATAACGTGATGAACTATGCTTATTAGGAAGCTTTTTACTTTGTTGTTTTCTAGTCGGCTTTAAGAGTAGATGCATAAACAGAGAGCAAATAAGTAAAATAAGTGAGAGATATGTAGAGAGGGATGTGTAAATTTGTTTCTTAATGTTTACACACCTATGATGGGGAGCATAATAACAAACAAAGTCTCACTTATTTATAGAGCTCCAGCCATAATCCATCCTTAATCTTCGATTTGCTCTTTGTTACTGGTTTTTAGGTTGTTGCCTGTTTAAGTGTCTTAGCCTCTTATACCTTTATCTGATTATGTACTTCATTGTTGCAGTTTTTACTTCATTTTTACACTTACGTCACATGGTCTAGCCGAAGTTTTTTCCAAGTTTTCTATTTATACAATAATTCTTCAAAGCAAAACTATAACACAGGTGGAAAATAATGATTTTTTTTTCCTATAACTGAAATCCGTTTAGATACTATGGGTTTTAAGTAAAATGGTAAAATCTACTTGTTACTATATGACAACAAGAGTAAAAGAATATGCAATGTAGAAGAATATTGTTGTAATGCTATCTATATTATACTCTAAATTGATGTTCTCTGGTCAACTGGTGAACCATCGACAGGGTCGTTGGTCCCCAAGGCTCACTGATGTGTGTGGGGAGCGAAGGCCAGCCCAATAGTTTCGATCTCGCGTAACAGCTACTGCAGCACAAGTTGGTCACAGTGTTAATGCTGGTTACAACAGAAAGGTGTTAGGACACACAATGCGTCACATCTTGCTGCGTATGGGGCTGCATAGCCGCAGACCGGTCAGAGTTCCCATGTTGACCCTCTCCATCATTGAAAGTGCCTGCAATGGGTATGTGAAGATTAGAAGTGGACCGTGGAAAAATGGATGAAGTTGGTCTGGTCTGATGTATTGTTTCCTTTTTACATCATATGAATGGCTGGGTGTGTGTGCGTTGCTTACCTGTGGAAGAGATGACACCAGAATGCACTATAGGAAGAAGCCAAGTCAGTGGAGGCAGTATGATGTTCTCTGCACTGTTCTGCTAGCTTTGATGTAGATGTTACTTTGACACATATCACCTACTTAAACATTGTTGCAGACCAAGTACACCCCATCATAACAATGATATTCTCTAATGGCAGTGGCCTCTGGCTGACTAGCGTGTATGAGCTTACCACTTTATTTAACATGTCACTTTAGAACATGTAGCAGTGCTGGACATCATGTTGGGAAGATCATTAGTGGTACTTTCCGTTGATGGTACTTTCATATCTCACCACTTTAGCTAGCACTCACACACTTCAAACTTCATACATTCCAGGTCTTTCCTCAATAGGTGCTACGATTTTTGCCTTTTAATCTCTCATTTCTCTGAAGAACAATTTAACCATTTAGGCATTCAAACAGTTATTTGGCCATTCACGGTTATATACAGATCCACTGCCTTTACTAAAGAACCCTTGGAGAACCATTTAGGGTGTGCACTCCTAAAACGATACTACAAAGGTTTTTTTAACAATGCTATAAAAGAAAAAAAACTTGGAAAGTGAATGTGAAGAACCCTTGGAGCCTTGACATTATGTTAAGATTCTAGGCCTATCTGAGGGGTCTTCTTATAACATTTACAAGATTTTCAAGATCTGTCTTGCAAGGTTTCATACAGTGTGATTACAATATTGCAATTTTTTGATTTGTGAATTGATATTCTTTATCATAGTTCTTAGCTTTTATGTAGAAAAAATGATTTCTTTGTAGATTCCTGGTTTTAAAAAAACCCTCTCTCCTAAACATGTATCTAATCCATTTGTGGGACTGTAGCCTATTATCTATCTGTCAAATGCTGTCTTTTTAATGCTAACCAATGCCCCATTTGACCACAGTCTTGTTCAAACTACTTTAATCCTCCTGTTATGTTCAAATTTACTAACGTCCTTTATGCTTGACGGCACCAGTTTAAACCTCCAGAAAATGATTGAAATAAAAATTGCTGCCCAAGTTTGTGTTTTAGGTACTTTATTTGATGGCACCAATTTAAACCTCCAGAAAATTATTGAAATTAAAATTGCAACCCAAGTTTGTGTTTTATGTACTTTATGTTCCTTTCTTGACCACCTAAATAGTTCTTTAAATAAAACATACATGTAATAAAAAAATATGGTAAAAAAATATGTTTTCCTCCCCCCATGTCATGTGATCTATCAGTGGTTCTCACACTCCTACAGATATTAAGTTAAGTTATCAAAATCAGAATCAGAAAACTTTATTGATCCTGGAGGAAATTACTTATGTTACGACTGCAGACAAACAGAGACACAGAGACAAGAACAATATTAATATAAGTCAAAAATAAAAGTAAAATAAAAACAGCAGAAATACTCTGAAAAATACTAGTGCATTTAGAAGAAGTGCTAATAGTGATAGTAACATCAATAGTGGTTTGGAGATAGTGGTTATGGCTCTGAAGCAGATGGAAGTTTCTTTAAGATTACAAAATTGCATGTTAGAGTGCTCTCAGTATCATTCAATACAAAAAAACAAATGTGTGTAAAATGTTAATGTTTATTATATGTTTTATAAAACAGCCAAAACACTCTTGGGTCAAACTGCCCCCAAATGCGTTAAAAATGTGTATAAGACAGTTAAACATATAATGTTAATTTTGTGTTTACCCAGTTCGTCCCCATAATAAGCAAAAATTATGTCAATTATTTATATAAATTATTTAACCATTTAGAGATGTGAAAGGAGGGTTAATAATAGTACTGAAATGCTCATGAGTTTCCTGCCTTCAGAAAAGGGTGACAGAGCCTGGCAACTATAAATGAGTGGAGAAGGGACAGATAGGCTGCTGAGCCCTCCTCTTTTTTTCCTGGCCAATGGCACTGCAGTTTTACATTTAATATGCTGACAACAGCCTTCCTAGCTACAGTGGACCAATGGCCTCCAAATTCCCTGCTGACATCACTGGCTAGCTGGTTCCCTCCAGCAGCAGGGAGCTTCATTTTCTGCTTGGCTTTTGTGCTAAAATGGAGGCTGGTTCCCTGCCTTAAGTGGATTGCCTTCTCACAGTCGAGTACACATGTTGACATGCAATAAAGCAGGAAACAGGATGGTTGTAGACGCGCCTAATTCGAACGGGCCTTTCCAGCCACTGGCCCTAATGCACTTCAGAGGTAGGCGATCCACTCTTGCTGTTTTTTTTCACTCATTCAGGAGGAGAAATAGAGAATGCACGTCTGCCTGGTGGCTGAGGGTGTGAACTGAATCTCCGTGGTGCTGCACTGCTTAAAAGGGAGAATTGTTTTAAGGATTGTGGCAGGTTGTGCTGCCTGATGTTTGGTGTTAAAGACTGGTCACGTATTACAGGTAAAGTGCTGGGAGATGGGAGGACCAAAAAAAAGCCAGTTTTACAGTCCTCTGCCCATCCCCCCACAACTCTGATGTCAGAGGAAGTGAGCTCACAGCTCAAGGAAGGGTGTGTGGCACTGTGTTTCTACTGAATGAATTTGAAGTGATGGTGATGGTGATTATCATTTATGAGGGAGTGTGCTAGATAGACTGTTATTGCATTGCATACACTATTTTTGCATTATCTCTCAGGCTGTGATGTATATTCTTGTAATGCTGTGGTTGTGTGACTGTCTTGAATAGATATTCATGCTGCTGTCTCCCCATCTTTCTCTGGGTTGAGAGAAAGAGAGAGAGTGCATTTTTGCCTCTACGAGTTAAATTTCACATTATGTGTGGGTAGGAGCAAATATTTTGTAATCAGTAGAAGGTCATTCTGCTGCGTGAAGTGGATCTATCAGTCGTCCACGTTCTTGTAGTGACTATTGATTCTCAGTGACATCAAACCAGCCCCAACATCAAATGGCAGCCATTTGTGTGTGCTGTTTTTGTGTGTGCCTGTTTTTGTGGTGAACAGTCCAAACTGAGGGTAAGCCTGCATGCCCTGAAGCTGCTCAAGGCAATGTGTTATGTGGCTGTAAGGAAAAAAAGACACACAGTTTGTTGGTCAATAAAACAGGTTACTTGGCATTTTTTGCAGGCTGATTGAAAAAGAAATGACTGGAAATATTTGCATGCTTGTGAGCAAAAAACGTAAGTTTGAATCATTTGACATTTAGTCTCATCACCACTAGAAATCTAGTGGCAGAGTGAGCAGCAAAATGAACAACAGCTAAGCAAACATATTAATATTTCCATTTGAACAAAACTTATACTAAATATAGAAGCCATCAGTGAATTTCTACATGAGGCAATAGGATACTTTACTACGTATTTTTCGGCAAGTTAGACAGATCATAGACATAATTTGAAATGAATTTCAAATTATGAGGCTGAGGCAGTTGGTTTCCCAGATTTTTAAAGTTTTCCATGTGTTGTACTTAATAGATCAATTCTCAGTGTGATGCTGCTGAAAAAATGAAGGAAAAAGTGAGTACTGCTCAACTGTTGTTGTTGTAACATTGCCTTAGGCATAACGTGGTCCCATCTGTTATACAACCATGGCTTGAAGTATTTTTGGAATGAACAGAAATGTTATTGCTGTTATGCAATTGGATCCATTCAAATGGCTGACATGGTCAAGATAGTCAAGCCTGAAAGCAGACCTCCATCGCACAAAAAGGCCATGCAACAGGAGTGCAAGTAGGTTATAAGACCCACTGTACGTTGCTGAAGTTGAGGCATTGCTGTTTCCTGTGGATAATTTTTTTTAAGTTCCAATCAAACAGTAATTGCATTCCACGTCTGCCTAGCCCTATGAAAGATCATAACATGCCTATCATAATATTCAGTATGCCTCTCATCTTCAAGAAGACATTTAACTGATGCTTTCCACATCACACACCTGAGTTGGTCCACTGCTGATTGCTCTTTTATGAATGAATTGCATGATTTCAGTAAAATCACATCGAAACACAAAAGTGTCTCACAGCAGTTTATTACATGCCAAATTAGGCAATGCAGAAAAGTAATTTTGTCTGAGGTTGGTCCAGTTATTAACCTGTGCCAGAGCTGTGTGAACCTAGTTAAAAAAATTTAAAAACCAACTTTATTTTTTTCTCATGGGTTTTCGGTGCTGTCAGTGCCATGAAGTTGTGCAATGAACACAGATTTGGAAGAAGTTTTTCTTGGACCCATTATAAGCGACCCTGTTGAGTAATTAGCTGCGATAGGCCTCACAGCTGTCATTGATTTCCATCAATGAATTCTTTTGGAATAAAGCAGGATGCATGTCAGGATGGATTAGGGTGAGTAAACAACAGACCTTTTGCTCTTGTTCTACTGTGTTGTTGGTAGACGATTGTTTCAAACTTTTAATTTTTTTCAACTGTAATTAAAAACCTATAAAAAGGCTTAATAGGAAAATTAAGATTGGAAAACTAATTGCTTCAAATTTAACATTTTAATAAGAATCAGTTTTTTATGTGATTTTGAATTAGACACAAATTCTTGTTGTGCTCCTTAAACCATGCTTGCAGGGGAAAAAAGTTTTTTTTTTTTTTTTTTTTTTAATGAATCAGATGTTGGCATTATAATCGGCAACTGTCTTCTGTCACCACAGCTTTGGGAGTTGGTGCATTACCATAATAACATCAGAGTTTTAAATACTAGAATAGATTTATTACACCTTTTGTGTGTGTGTGTGTGTGTGTGTGTGTGTGTGTGTGTGTGTGTGTTGCATACATGAACATAACCAGGTGCCTTCGTCTCATTTATTGTGAGCTATTTTTCTTTGGTTTGATAAACATCAGCCCCACATGTGCTGGGGCAGGAGTCATGTGTCTGTCTGTGTACTGTCTTGTTTCTGAGTTTTGAGCTCCTAACAACTAAATAAGCTCAGTGATTTCAAGGAAGATGTGCACTATATCCTAAAGGACATTTTCTGCTGCACTCTTGTCTTACTGACACAGGCAATGCCTTTCAAGGAGCACACAGACTTTAAAATGCAGACTTTAATAAGACTTTGATGGACGTGAGCAATGACCTGGACTTGAGTTATCATTTTAACTCTTTAACGACAAGTTTCTAAGTTTTATTGCTTCAATGCTTTTTTCATATGTCACGTTTTAGTCAGTTACACCAAGCTGCTGCTATATTAGGCATAGCCTTTACTTTTACACAAATTATACATTCCTGCAAATCATATGTCATGTGAATTGTATGTCAGTCAGATCAGGGATTCAGGCGTTTGAGTTCATTTGGAATGGGCTAAATGAGTGACCTTTGTGACTAAACATGGCTTTCTGGCTCTAGGCATGTCAGTTTTTTAACATTGGTGTTCTGAATATTATCAGAACGCGCGACGTGTCAGTCTTTCAGCTCAGCTGGTTCTAGCATTGAGGCTGATTATCTTTGACCTGCTGTTTACATTACATCAACCACAAACTGCCTAGAATTGCAAAGGCACTAGTTTACAGTTTCTGGTACATTTCAATCAGCTGTAGACACAGAGAAAAGCAGAAAGAAAGGAGGAATTATCTTGAGAATAGATGGAAGTTCTGACAAGAGACGGCAAATCCCATTTCCTGAAAGACAAGCAATTTGAGTCACCATTAAGGGAAAATGAATGGAACTAACTAAAGATCTAAGAAAAAGCACAGGACAGTCCAGAAAACTGAAAATTTAAAAGTATGTTTTGTCACTGTTGGAACAAAACCCCTCAGCTTCAAAATTATAACATTACAGGAGAGGAAAAAACATTTGTAACAAATAATGGATATTAATGTAAAAATATATTTTCCCAAGTTATTCTGAACCACTTCTGTTGCTTACAAATTATGTTTAAAAAAAATCCAGAAAAATGGATTTGCAAGGCTTTATTCTGACAGCAATGATTTGTGTGAATAATATCATCAATGTCAGAAGCATAAAAATTTAAAATGACTAAAACTGCAAAATGTTTCCTGTTTTTTGATGTACATACAATGATGACTGGTTGAATGATTAAAAGTAAGCCTTAATAATTTATTTGAGTTTAAATTAATTTTTAGGAACTTTTTCCAATTTACATGACCATAATTCATTATTTTCTTTACCACATACAACTCCAACTGGCATACGATTATAGTAATATTGTTTATCTGACAGTGAAAGTCTGGCCTAGGAATTTCTTATTGCTTAAGTGAAGAGGTGAAAAGAGAAGCTTACTTTTAACAACAAATCTGAAAGAAAATTTCCTTAACTGTTTCCTTTATTGCTCTCCATGTTTTCTCATGTGCCATCAACACTGTATCCATCACACCTGTCTAATCATGCTTTTCCACACCTACAATGTATTATCACCAGGGTGCACAAGAGCATCACAACTGTACAACTATTTAAGAGTAGAAAAAAATTCTGGTGTGTTGAATGAATCTAGGTTCCTTTTGCATCATTCTGATGGGATGATCAGAATTTGGCACAAGCAACATCAGTCCATGGAACTGTCCTATTTACTGTCAGCTGTACAGGCTGGTGGTGGCTGTGTATATCTGTGCGTGCATGTGTGTGTGTGTGTGTTTCCTGGTACATATTACGGCCCTCAAAGCCCACTAAAGAACCTCTGAACAACATTGCTGGCCGAGTGCATTCCTTCATGGAAGCCGTTTTTCTAGATGCAACAGATGGCTACAGTTTATTCACACAATAGCCACACACCAGTCCTTTCCATGTAGTACAGCATTCCTGCAATACTGTTATATCCAATTATAAAACAAACAGATGACACTGAGATTTCATGTCATTTTTCAAGATCATGTTTTGTTTGTTTACCTTCTTCCACCTCAGGTCAAACTTAATTAACTGCAAGTGACATTGACCCTATTTTGCATGGTGAAACAAGATGAGCAGAATCTGTGAGTGCCTTGCATTACTATATAAGAAGGATTGGATAGGTGTACGCACTGTATGCATTTCTCAGTTAGGAGGAGTTATGCACACTGGATTTATTTGTTAACAGCATTTTTATGTCTTGCACTTAGTATGCTGGGATAAGCTCAGTACTTTTAGAGACTTTTGTAAAAAAGTTAGCAGTAAGTCATATTACCTCATTTATTACGTGCAAGAGCTAGTGTTGTTTAATGCCACAATATAAAAGCAATATCCACTAGTGGGCAGGTCACATCCCCTGCTGGCACAAGAACATCATCTTTGATGATTGCATCTAATTTAGGACATAGTCAACAATGAATATAATAGCAGAGGAGAAAACCATTTTATTGTTTAACAACAATAATAAAATATTGTTTATTACAAAAACAGCAGAAGTGGCTGTAGTTTGGTCAGTGGTTTGGTGAATCTGCTGATGATAACACATCATACCATGAAACACTACCTCCATAATATACTGCCTCCATGTTTGTCTTGTATTTCATATGCGTATGCCTCACTTTGCATGTATATGTAAATCATTTAGTCAATAAAGGACAATTCAGAAGTGTCAAGCGTATTGTATTAGTTTTTATGTTGCATGTGAAATTATATTTTTTCTGACATAAAACTGTGTCTTACAGTGCAGTATAATTTGTTATATTAAGAATTACCTACTGATACCTACACATAAACTGCACATATACAGTAGGACTACATTTGGCTGCTAATACTTGTTGCTCTTAGAATATTCCTGTGCATACACCATGTATATGCTAAATGTCTTGCCCACGTGGTGCTGCTCCACAGGTTATTTCTACTGCAGCTGGTCAAACTGCAGCTCAGTATACTGATTTACACCAGTTAGGTCAATAGTCCCTAGTTGTTTTCTGCATGAAGCTGTACAAGATCAATTATTACAAGGGAAGAACACATCAAAGAGGTTAGAGATGTCCTTTTTTGGCTAATTATGTTTGAAACAAAGTATCTTCGAAGAAAATCTTTTATTCCTTATGTAACAGGTCCCAGTCATGGACCGTTATCAGATTGAATGCCTGTGAAAACAGGAGAAAAGATGACGTAAACAAAAATGGTGCTTCTGGCTACTACAGCGCCACTCGGCAGAATGAGGGAGAGGCACCAACCTGCGTGCAAAGTGGGTCCAAAAGGGGGCGTCACATCGCTTCCTTGTGGCACGGTGAAATTAATGTCTGTTACATTAAGAAAAACTTAAACCTTTAAGTTTTTTAAAAAATTATTCAACTGCATAAAGTCATTCAGGTAAAATACAAAATCACACAATAATAAAGTGACCATACATTTTGTGTGCATCACACGCTCCCTGACAAAAATAAAATGGCTCCAGACATTTCATAACCTTTAACTTTAGAACCTTTCATAACCTCATAAACTTTTCAAGTAAGTGTGTGTGGATTTAATATCCAACTATTTGTGTAGTGTATGGTATGGAAGTAGTGCAGGGGAAAATTTGACACAGGGCGGGATATGGCATTGTGTTCACGGGTGAGCAGTATGCCATGGGGTACTTCTTGATTTCCCAGTTTGGTAGGGGTCCCTGGGCTCCCACTGTGTTGCAAACTATCCGGAGTTGGTACAAAGGTTGGCCCAATGAGTTGTAGATGAGCCTCTGCGTCGATGGGAATGCCAACCTTTCCTCTTCCTGCATCTCACTATCGGGCTCATTTTCAGGAGGTGTTATTTCATCAGGTGAGTGCTCCTTGTTTCCCCATTTTCCCCATATGTCACCTGTCTGGTCTTTCCACACTGGACATCTGGTGGGCTTCTTCCTCCTTCATGCTTATGTACATTTTGCTTGTTTTTCCAATCAGATTTCGGCAGGAGGTTTGGGACTGTATGGCTGGTCTGCGTGCTTGCAGATTTTCGTCTTTCAGGTATCCTTAGTCAATAACGTGGTTCATCATCATCTGAGGAGTCACTACTCAAGTACCCCACGTTGGAGGCAGGATTACGTGGCTGACTATTTCTCGTCCTCTTTCGATGCAGAGACTCCACAGGTGGAGTAGAATAGTGTCCTCTTTGCTGTACAGATGGAAGTTTCTGGGGCTGTGGAGGTGGATCTCTGGGCAAGTCATTGACTAAGTGAAGCAGGTTTTGGTGTAATGTCCTTACTCTTTTTCCACCGGCTTCTGGTGCCACCTTGTAAACAGACCTTCAGCAGTCCTCTCCTTCACCACATAAATTGTGTTTTTCCAGTAGGACCTTAGCTTACCGGGGCCCCCCCGTCGGCCAGATTGCGCACCAAAACCCGGTCACCAGGTTCAAGGACAACACCTTTCACTTTGCAGTCATAGTACCCCTTGGCAGGGGAACTGGACTGCTGACTGTTCTCGGATGCGAGTCTATAGGCTTCTTTCATTCTAGACGCCCACTTCTCTGCATATCCTCTTGGGCAGGTTGTTTCTTCATCTGTAGCCAGTCCAAAAATCAGGTCCACTGGGAGACGCAGGTGACGGCCGTACATCAGATAAAACAGTGAGAACCCCGTCCTTTCATGTCTGGTGCAGTTATATGCGTGAATAATCTGAAGAAAGTGTTCAACCCATCTTTCCTTTTCCTTATCTCCCAGGGTTCTCAGCATTTGAAGTTGGGTGTGGTTGAATCTCTCCAGGGTTCCCTTGAGGGTAGTATGGGGTCGTCCTGGAGTGGCCTACTCCACTCAGCTGTCGCAAAATTTTAAAGAGTTCATTTTCGAATTCTCGTCCCTGGTCATGATGTAATTTCCATGGGCAGCCAAATCGTGGGATGAAATCATCAAAGAGTTTTCCCACAGCCGTTTCCCCAGACATGTTCTTCGTGGCATATGCTTGTGCAAATCTGGTAAAATGGTCCACGACCACCAAAATACACTGGAAACCCCATTTACTAGGTTCCAGGTGGAGATAGCTGATAGTCACAAGCTGGAGGGGAGAGTTGGTGGTAATAGACCCCATGGGTGCTCTGACATGGGAGACAGGCTTTTTCTGTTTTATGCAAGGACATCTTCTTGTTACATAGGCCTCAACGTCCCGCTTCAAATATGGCCAATAAAACCTATCAAGGCTCAGTACCCTTTCAGCCCCCATGTGGCCCATATCATCATGGAGATACTTGAGGACCATGGCTCGATACTGGTCGGGTAAGACAAACTGACTTCTCTGGCTTGTTTTCCTGTAAAGTAGCCCATCTTTAAGGTGGAGTATCCCCCACCTGTGCATTAGTTTTCTTATAAGACCACTAGCGCCCCTTTTCATGTCACTTGTTGGGGTCTGGTCTGTCTCTTTCATTCCGATGACTTTACTGATGACTGTGCTTTCATGAGCTCGTCACGACTCATTGCCGGGAGTGATTGTATATTTGAGTCATCTTGTGACAAATTAAGCACAGCAACATAAGCAAGGGCCCTTTGATGTTCTTCCGTCCACTGTATTGGGGTCCTAGAGGAGAGTTGTCGCCCTTTTCCTCTCTTTTGTCTGAGGAGTTGTCATGGTAGCAGTAGTCCTTATTTGTAAAAGCTGATAAATTGGCTTGGCAATTCAAGAGAAGTCCTGGATGTATGTACGGTAGTGGCTGAGAAAACCTAGCAGCTTTCGCATTTCTCCCACAGTGCCAGGAACTTTAGCTTTCAAAGCCTGGATGGCGTCCAGATCCTTGGGATCAATCTGGACTCCCTCAGCGGACACTAACCTTCCTACCTAACGTAACTCTCTTAAATAGCTTGCATTTAGTTGGTCTGAGTTTTACACCGTGGTGCTGGAGGGCTCTCAGGACACGTCTCAATACTGCCATATGATTTTCAAATGTCTTGGCATAGCACAGAACATCATCTGAGTATGGGATGCAGGAGTCATCACGCAGAGAGTTAAGCATCTCTTCCATGCTCCTCTAGAATGCGGCTGGTGCATTGGAAAGTCCAAACGGAATGCAAACCCACTCATGCAGGCCCCAAGGAGTAATGAAGGCAGTCAGGTGCCGTGACCCCTCTGCGATAAAGCCCTGATGGTAAGCCTTTCCCTGATCCAAGATCGAGAACCACTGGTATCCCCCGAGTGTTTCAGTGAGATCTTGGATACGGGGAAGTGGGTGTCTGTTGGGGACTGTCTTTTTGTTTAGGAGCCTGTAATCAATACACAGCCTCAAGCTCCCGTCCTTCTTGCGTACACAGACTATCGGGGCCGAATGTGGAGACTTTGATTTTACAGTCCACTTTTTGGCTGACAGGTCCTGGATGTATTTCTTTACTTCTTTGCAAAGAGGCCTGGGGACCGCAGCATAGGCATGCTGCACTGGGATGTCATCCTTCAGTGTTATGTCCATCTGGAGGCTTGGGATACATCCTATGTCCACCTCGTCTCAGTTGAATGCATTTGATTCCTCAAAAAGCATTTGTTTCACTTGTTCTTGCTGTTTGTCATCTAGATGACTTATGTTAACCAGAGGGTGCCACTGCTGAGACAGCTGCTCCGTTCAGCCTTGGTTACTCTCGACAATCAGGTGATTCGACGGTACAAATCTCAACCGTGTCTATCGATGCTGTTTCAACAACCTTCTCAATGGACTGGATGGTGCCTAGAACTGTGAAGCAGTCCAGTGTGATGCTGTGTTGAGTGTGGTTACACACAGGGATCTCAACGTAAGGCCAGTTTGTGTGACACACCTCAACCAAACCATCACTCATGTCCAGCTGCTCTATCCTCACATCAGGGTAGCTGGCCTCAAACAAAGCTACAGTTTCAGTGAAATCAGCAGGCACTTTGCATTTGATACAGACTACTCGACCAGGATCTGACGACAATGCTGTGCCACCCAACCCTCACCAGTGTAGGGCAAGGAACATGTTCTGGGGTCTGTGTAAAGTTCACAATAGTCTCTACCTTATCATCTTCAATTTGTATAGCTTCTTTCAGCAGCCTGGCAATAGTAGCAACAACCTCAGCACTGGTGTCACGACTGAGGATGAGCTCCTGGATTACATTGTAACCCACAGTCGGTCTTGTCAGGTGCACACTGCTGACCAGGAAGGGTACTCTGATGGCCAGGTTTGGATCATCGTTACCAGGTAAGTTAAAGGTGAGTTCTAGCCATCCATCATAGGGTATTGGCTCTCCATTTGCTGCAGTGAGGTCCAGTCCTTTGTCTCCAAGAAAGTCACCAAGAGGACGCAGTTCCTGCTCAGGGACATACTTTTGTCTCCATGAGCAGTCAATCATGCTAACCTGAGCACCGGAGTGTAGAAGAACGGTGACAGTGTATCCACTCAGGTTGCATTTCAGCAGACATTTCTCCCCAGTGAGCTTGGCGCACTGCTGTGACTTGGACCTGTTGTCAATAAGTGGGTGGGGAGATATGGTGGACTGATGGTTGTCTGGTCCTAGCACGGACTTTCTTGTGCCTGGGTGGGGCTGAATGTTGCTCTCGGTCACTGGGTGTCCCTCTGCCGCGACCGCTGTGTGTTTCCAGGTGGCTTAGGTCTTCTCAAACATCCCACAGCATAGTGTCCTTCTTCTCCGCAGACAAAGCAGTGATTGCAGTCGGAGAGACTGCGTGCAATGCAGTTAGGACAGCCGAAAGGTTTTCCATTCCTCAAATGCCTATCTGGTTGTTGGTACATCGGCACGAGCACTGCGGTTGAGAATCAGGTGTCGAGGGCTTTGCTTGTGCTGCTGCACTTGTCTGCAGAGATCTGACTGCCTGAGTTAGGGCCTGTACTTTAATGCTCAATCGGTGGATGAGCTCATCTTTACCAGCTGTATCAGTGTTACACATCCCTTTATTTACCTCACTGGTGTTCACTTCACTACTTTGTACATGGTTAGGTTTCGGGCGAGCGCTGCGTCCCAGACGTCGTTTTCTTTCATGCTCCTCACTTGTTATCTTAGTGACTTGCCGGAGAAGGGTCTCATCAGTGACCATAGAGTCGGAGAGGAATGGCCTCAACTCCCACCTGAGGTCGTCATGCTTCTCACTCAAGCCTTGATAGACTGTATGTAGAAATACATTTTGTGCTGTACGTGCTTCGTATTTGATATCTGAGTCTGTCTGGATGTGAATGTCACCTTTTGTTTGAGTCCCATTATTCTGTATAGAACTGCTGTGGTGTTTCAAAATCATGCTGCTTAGCGTTCATGAGTTCCTGAAAGAGCTCAGTGCTACTTTTCTCCCCCAAGTGTGATTGTAAAAAGCTCTTTAGCTCTGTAATGAACATGTCATCTTTACTAGCAAGCATATCCTTAAAGTGACCAAGTTTTATAATGCGAAACACTGCTCGAATGATATCATCTTCTGTATACTTTTCTTTCAGTCCCTGGTCAATCTGTCTGCTAATATTGCTGAAGCTTATTTCAGATGCATTATCCCCAATTTGTCCTCCATGAATTTTAAACTCTTTCCTCTGCAGGAGGGGGAGGCCCTTGAGGGGAATCATGTTTTCAGTGGTGTTGGTGGAAGCTTGGTCAGCAGTACAGACAGGTGAATGTACGGCAATATGAGACTGAGTGTCATCGTTTTCATTTGTACATGAAGGGGTTGTAACACTACCCCTGTTAAGCTGTTGACACAATTCACCATAACTTGACATTAACTTACTGAGCTGTAACTCAAGAGCCTTACTTTGGGAAACCAATTCTGCTGTTGAGGATTCTGTGTGCGTGCATATAGGATGGGTGTTAGCATGAGTCACATTATGTGGTGGGGGAGACAAAACATTAGCATCTGGCACAGTAACATCACCTTCCATCTCAACAGAGTGTACATCTCTACCACGTTTACCAATAATGTCGCTAATCATCTCGTTTACAAACAACAATTGTGACATTCCTTCATCCTCTAAATCTAACAATTGTGAGCTTTCTATGTATGTGCATACGTATTCAGTACAACCTTCTTCATCATTAATGTCTAACTTATCTGGGTTTTGGTCAGATGTCCCCGGAATGCTGGTTGCAACTTGAAAGACCTCCTCTGCTGAGAGGCGGAACATTCCCTTCTTTACCATCCAGATCAGATTCTTTCTGCTGTCTGCCACTGTGATAAGTCATCAGATGCCCTTGGCCTTGAGAAAGTCCCTTGCTCTGGTAACAGACGTACTGGACTCTCTCAGCCCTGCTGCTCCTATGACGTAGGTCACGCTGGTCCACAGGTTCATGGGTCAATGGATCAACAACGTCCTCCAAACACAGGTGGTGCTAATCCTGGACGAGCCCCCAGAAATCTGTAACATGTCCCGGTAATGGACCGTTATCAGATTGAGTGCCTGTGAAAACAGGAGAAAAGATGACACAACAAAAAGGGTGCTTCTGGCTACTACAGCTCCGCTCGGCAGAATGAGGGAGGGGCACCAGCCTGCGTGCAAAGTGGGTCCAAAAGAGGGCGCCACATTGCCTCCTTGTGGCACGGTGAAATTAATGTCGGTTACATTAAGAAAAACTTAAACCTTTAATTTTTTAGAAAAATTATTCAACTGCATAAAGTCATTCAGGTAAAATACAAAATCACACAATAATAAAGTGACCATACATTTTGTGTGCATCACACTTAGCTAGCAGATATGAGACTTGCATAACACTTCCCAGAATTCTGTGAACTGGAATAAGGTCCAGAGTGGCTGTGATCACTAGATCACTGAGCACAGCCCTGTTCCAGCTTGTATTCTCAGTACATACATACATTTTCTAAAACCTGCTAGTTCCTTGTGTCACCTCATAATTTAAAAAATTGTAATATTCGTGGTGCTGTTTTAATACAGATATTGTTGTAAGGCTGTTATATCTATCCTGTATAGCTGTACATCCTGAAACACTTCAGTGGCTTCAAAGCATTACAGTATAGCAGTAAACCTTAACGTTTCTGTCCACGTTCAAGGTGACAGTGTTTGTAGAATACTTGGGGAGATGGGAAATACATGGAGGAATAAAGCATATAAAACTGTTCAGTTACATTTCCTGATAAAGCAGTAATTGCGTAGACAATATTGTATTAAAGCTATTGCCAGAAAACAGTTACATATTTAGAGTATATTTGTTTTGCCTGGGGGAGGGGCCAATCCATGCTGCTTGGGAGGCTTTTTCCTTCCCTCACTGTAACTTGGAGATTTGTAAAATGTCCTGACTTCTCCCCAGATCAGCCCCAGCTGTATAATTTATATTGTTCACATGTGACTAAAGGGGCCACTTTACTTTGCTTTACAATCCTGGCCCTGACCCGTGGCAGAGCTCACTTAGCTATATCTGCCTTATCTGAATAGATGATGTAGTATTTAACCCTTTCGTTTCCAATCCAAACTGCAGTGCTAGCAGAATTTAACAGAATTTTACTAATTAACAATGACATGCATGTGTTTAGTTCCCAGATACCACTAGTCACTTGTCAAATCAATTTTTATCTGGTAATTCACCTCTGTCACCTTCCTTCAGTGTTTAGAATATTCATTTGAAAGACTATCACATTACTGTTCACTCCATGATTTTGCCAATGGAGGTTTAATGGAGGTTTATCCAGACACACCAGTCAGACATTTTACTAATGTATCTTTTCTGTGATTGATTGGTTCTCTGACTTCACCTCTCTCTCCTTCCTCAGATGTATCTCCAACTGAGCAGGAGAAGCTGTTCATCCAGAAGCTGCGGCAATGCTGTGTGCTTTTTGACTTTGTCTCCGACCCCCTAAGTGACCTGAAATGGAAAGAAGTGAAGAGGGCAGCACTGAGCGAAATGGTCGAGTACATCACCCACAATCGCAATGTTATCACTGAGCCCATCTACCCAGAGGTGGTCCACATGGTAAGTTACGCAGAATGAAAGTGGATGGATGAAGTCCTGATTCCTCCCCACTTTATTCAGCCCTCTAGCTGGGGCTAAAGTAGTTTCACCTGAGCTGGACCTGCTTTGTTGGTTGGTTTATGAGCAGTTTTGTGATGTGCTGGCCGCAAACCTAGCCAACAGGCTGTTTGCATGATTAGAGGGGCAAGAATGAAATGCAAAAGGTGCATGTGTGGTTGCATTTCAGTGCTTTGCCACCACTTTTTACACTGCACCACAGAATCTCTCTTGTAGCACATGCTACACTGAAACAAAACAAACTTACTTGATTTAAATGTGTACTTCAAAAATATATTTCATTATTCCAATTACTGCCAAAAGATCATGTTAGTGTAATATAGTGAATACATGTGGAACTGACATACACATTTCAATCAAGTAAACACAACCTTTACATGGATCCTATTTTTCTGCAAATGTAAACGCACAATGTCCATTTCTTAGCTGTGTTTAACACATGGGGAAAAAACAAAACATATGAAATGGACCATAACTTTTGCCCAAGCCACATTATATGCCTTATTCCAAATTGTTCTAAAGCAGGTCTAATGTCACAAATATGTCTCCAGTGTGTTGAATTTAGTTTTTAAATAAAACGTAGTTCGACCAGTTTGACTGTAGGTCTCTGAAGCACCCACTGCTCGCCGTGCGCCCCTCGTTGGTGGCAGCCCACTGCTTCACTTGGTGAATGGGTTAAATGCAGAGAAAGAATTTCACATTGTTCACACTGTGTGCTGTGGTGTGTTCATGTGTGACTATATTATTTTTTATTTTATTAACTATGCAGGCACTTTTCCATGCTCACAATAATATAGTCATATGAATAAAACATTTGAACACAATCCAGCCCCTTAGCTGTATGTAATATTATGGTTTAATTGTTAATTATTAGAATTTGTTATTTGTTATTAGAATTCGGTTTTAGTAATGTGAATTTATTTGATTCCTACACATGGATAATGGTAGTTTTTTGGCCACTCCAGTTTGCTGTGAATATGTTCAGGACGTTACCTCCTTCGTCCAACCCCACTGGAGCAGAGTTTGACCCTGAGGAGGATGAGCCCACACTAGAAGCGGCTTGGCCACATCTACAAGTATGTCTCCAACCTGCAGTTTTATTTACTAGTACTTAAGCACACTGTCAGAACCTGGTAGCCAGACTAACGCGAGCAAATAAAATCACCCTTTTGTTGGTTTTAATGCGTTTTCTCCTGTTCATATTATTTAACAAATTCCTGTAACTGAGTAAAATCAGAGTCAGACATTGTCATGGTGTGGGCCAGGGAAGACGAAAGGAGGCGCAAGTGCATAATGATTTACAAAACTAACTGTAAGAAAACAAAGAGTAACAAACTGAGAACAAACTGCAGGCACACATAAATGCAAAATGTAATGGAAAATCGACAATTCAGTGTAGCAGGAGTGAAAAACACAGAGACACAGGTGCAGAGAATACAGAAAGTAGTCAGTAGTCTGCCGATCCACCGTGTAAATGCGGTGACAGCAGCTTTTTATTCTTCTTGTTTAACTGCTAAGTCTTGTTGTTGGGTAGTACAGTAACATATAGCACAGTAATAACTATTTTCACAGTAGACATAAAACGCTATTTAAGCCTGTCTTGGTCCTTCAGTTCAGCCTGGCATTTATATAATTTCTTAGTAATTTAATTTCAGTAAAATACAATTAAATTCAATTGTGCATATGTTTTAAATTCAAACATTTAATTTTTTACATTATATTATTTAAAATATCAATTTCAGCCGGTGGAATGCCTCTAGAGGCCTGAAGAAAAGTTAACTAAATTACACAGATCTTAGGCCTATTCATTTGTGCTGCCGCTTCTACTTTCATTAGAAGCAACTTTCAACAGAGCCAACATTTAGATTAATGTTGGAATTAGACATAAAATGATCAGTTCAGTTAATGAGAATTTTCTTAGAAGCTACTTTACACAGTTCCATAGAACCACTTGACATTCAACGAGTGAGGCTTCATGTGAGCTTTTACAGGAATTAGCAGGAATTTAGTTGGAATTCTACAAACAACATGCCAATTAAGCTCTTTTTTTCCTTTCCTCCCTTTCAGCTTGTCTATGAATTATTTCTAAGGTTTTTAGAATCACCAGACTTTCAGCCAAATGTTGCAAAGAAATACATCGACCAGAAATTTGTCTTGCAGGTAAGATATTACCATGCCAGAATGTAAAAAGTTTTATATCTATTTGAGACAGTAGTGTTAATTGTAGTATAATGTGGATTGTGTTTGAATTGAACCACAGCTTCTAGAGCTATTTGACAGCGAAGACCCTCGAGAAAGAGATTTCCTGAAGACCACTCTGCACCGCATATACGGAAAGTTTCTGGGACTGAGGGCATACATTAGGAAGCAAATCAATAACATATTTTATAGGTTAGTGTGCCGCGATGGATGACATGTTTGTATGTTTGTGTGTATTTTTGTTTATAGATTTTAGATTTAAATGAGTGGCCCTTTTCAAATTCTTGCTACATGTATATGTTTTGCAGGTTCATTTATGAAACAGAGCACCACAATGGAATAGCTGAACTACTGGAGATTCTCGGAAGGTAAAATGTTATGCAGTATGATTTAAAAGTGAAAGGCTTATGCTAAAGTAAAAGAGTCGGTTAATGACATCAAAATCCATATGTATTTCTTTTACTTCAACAGTATAATCAATGGTTTTGCCTTACCATTAAAAGAAGAGCACAAGATTTTCCTGCTGAAGGTTTTATTGCCTTTACACAAAGTCAAGTCACTTAGTGTTTACCACCCACAGGTGGGTATCCTCCTTTCCAAACAGCAGTTAGCATATACCATCAATGATAAATTGAGCTCTACACATTTTACAGATTGTTTTGACAGTAATTATCCTTGAACAGTTGTTGGTCACAGAATTTCAAGCTCATAATGCTGTTGTTATACACTGTCTCATACTAAAATTGCAGAAATGTAGAACAGACAGTGAAGTTTACTGGAGTTGTTATTAAATTTACTGAAATAATGCACAGATACATAGTTGCTATGGTGGCAGCCTGGGTGGTTTAAGCTCAACTACTTTTGAGCTGTGGTACGTACTGTACCCTCAGTATCACAATCCTATAAAAAGAAACAGTGTCTGACAGATCTAAAAGCCTGGACATGGATGTATTTTCTCTTCTAAAATTAAGAAAACATCACAAACACTTTCTGTGGCTTAAGTGCCATGGAGTTTTGCTTGTTTACATCAGTGAGCACTTGTAGTTAATGGAAAAAGTGGAGAAGGGGAGGAGATGTTGCTCATGTCAAAAGTGTCTCACTCTCAAGTCAGCTCACTTTTTTTGAGATACAGTGGTCCCTTGTTCTGAGATCAAACTAGTACACCTCATGTGCTAGTCCAACAGCCTTATTTGGCAGCAAGCTGAATGGACACAGCATGCTATTGGCTCCATCTGCCCCATGTTTGCTAGTTGCTGGAGTGCCAGGATTTTTTCTTTGAAGTGTCAGCCCAGCCAAATGAATGTCACCCTTTTCTTTACTGTTTGTAGTTGGCATACTGCGTGGTACAGTTTCTGGAGAAGGACAGCACACTCACTGAACCAGTAAGTCTTTTGACCTTGCAAAATCAAATTTTGGCTTAAGCTTTTAACACCTGTGACCAGTTAACTCTCCATGCATTATCTGAATATCACTGCAATTGTTGCCAAATGTCATTTTTCAAAAATGTACACATAAAAATAATAAAAACATCTGTGTGTCTGATCCGTCATTTAATTAAAACACCTCACAAAAAGATACAGACATCGTTGTAAGTAAGGCTGTATGAAATGTTAGATCATCTTAAATTTCTTATTCACAGGTAGTGATGGCCCTCCTGAAGTACTGGCCAAAGACTCACAGCCCAAAGGAGGTGATGTTCCTTAATGAGCTTGAGGAGATTTTGGATGTGATTGAACCATCTGAGTTTGTTAAAGTGATGGAACCTCTGTTCAGACAGCTAGCCAAGTGTGTATCCAGCCCACACTTCCAAGTGAGTTAAGCCTGTGTAAATTTGTATTCGTATAAGCCTTTCAGAATATGAACAGCTAGTAGGCACATGAGATTGAATTTGATGTATTAGAAATGAGCCTGATGAGCATTCCTATATTGCAGGTGGCAGAAAGAGCTCTTTACTACTGGAACAATGAGTATATAATGAGCCTCATCAGTGACAATGCTGCCAAAATCTTACCCATCATGTTCCCAGCTCTGTACCGCAACTCAAAGACACACTGGAACAAGTAAGGGTGTCTTCCCTCATAACCATTTAATTGCAATACTGGACTTTATAGCCATGTAATGGATTTGAATGCCTTGCATTAATGACATTGAATTGCAGCATTTAGGACATATAATATTCAGGATTCTGTGTAAACCAGAGATCCCCAACTCCACTCCTGAAGGGCCGGTGTCCAGCACAGTTTGGTAGTTCCCTGTTGCAAACACACTGACTAAACCTGGCAATTCGCAGGGGAGTTGAATCAGGTGTGTTTGATCAAGGAAATCACCAAACTTTGCTTGATTTTGGACAGATTTGTTAGAAACACATGGTCCTAACCACCTTGTTAGCCAAATGATTAAAAATCATTTGGACCAAAGCAGGCAAATCCTAGCTTCTACCCTCTACCCTGTACAGGACCATCCATGGCTTGATCTACAATGCGCTGAAGCTTTTCATGGAGATGAACCAGAAGCTCTTTGATGACTGCACACAGCAGTTCAGAGCTGAAAAAAATAAGTAAGTGTAGACTGTCATCATATCAGGCGTGGTTTTTTTTTTTATTTTGACAATCCTCTGAACTAGGCCAACAAGTAGTGCAAATGATAACATTATCTATTCTTATGTGGGCCCACATTTTAGTTTCTCACTCTCCTGACTACATAACTTGGTGTTAGTTAGTCGCATATTAGTTAGTGTAGTAGTTTAAGGGGTTAATCACTGCAGTGGTTTGTTTTCTTGTATTACAGAGAGAAAGCAAAGTTAAAAGAACGTGAAGAAGCATGGATTAAGATCGAGAACCTTGCCAAATCAAACCCACAGGTGTGATTTTGTGTTTGGATGTGTACATTTGTTCTTAAAGGCTAAACTTATATATAAGAACTCATTGTGTTCCAACTAATTTTAGAATAAATACAAATCATTAATACTTTGAGACTGATACATAAAATCATTACGTAGTGTGTTTGGTTCACCATTTCCTGACCTCTCCTTGTAGAAGCCCAGGATTGCTTGTAGTTACCATCAAACACTTGGTTTGGCTCCATCAGTACTTTATGAAATTAAATGAAGTGCACTGAGAATTTCATAAATCCATGCCATGGCTGGAGGTATGAAGGAGAAATCTATAACTAAACCTGTGTTATTCTAACCATCTCACAAAATTAGGGATGGGAATGATGAGATTTTATTGATAGCAATGCTATTATGAACTCAATATCGAACAATTTGGAACTGGTTCTCAAATGGAACCAGTTATTGTTCTTTCCTGGTCTTTTAATACTTAAAGTAATGTTTGAACAGTATATGGATACAATGCTGGTTATTGTTTGCAAGTATTCTCTGTCATGTGCTCCTGTGCACTGTGAGCAATCTGAATTAAAGCTTTTTGCTTTTTAGAGCTCTATTCAAGGTTATCAAAGGCTTCCAGCATGACAGTGCAAGTGTTGCTTTAGTTTTGCCTGTGCACACAACTAAGGCATATTTTATTCAGGACATTTACAGTATATAAATTTCTCTAAAACTTTCTTAAATGTACTTGCTAATGTAATCAGCAAATTCATTTCTACAACCAAAACTCTCAAACTCTGCTTTATCTATTTAATTTGATTAATTTTTATTCATCTTCCTTTTTGCCTGAAATTCACTCTCTTTGTAACTCTCTTTCATTTTTCTGTTTCCTTTTTCTTCTTCTCCTTTTTTTGCACTAGTTCCTTATGTATATTGATTCCTCTGGCCTAAATAGCCCTGTAGAAATGGAGACTGATGGGCCATTGATAGAAGATATTCAGATGTTAAAAAAGACTGTTGAGGAGGGAGCCATTCAGGTAACTGTGGGTTTTGTCCATCAATGAATGTAGCAGAACATTGACATTTGTGCACAGTAGCCCATATAGAAATACTATACTGCTTTTTTGTGCATCATATTAGTTTTGTGTTGAGAATTGCTGGACTAACTGGTCTTGGCACTGTTAGGCCTGATAACTCTTGACATATCACTGAATTACTATTACAAGATAGTACAGCAAGCAGTGTAATCACAGTCTACTGTAAGAGGCTGTGTAAAGTGTAGTGCTACTAGGCCCTGGAAACTAGGCCTTAATATGTTATCTGTGGAATTAAAATTTAGCACCAGAATTTAGTCACCAGAAAAATCTTTTCATATGGACATCCATGAGCTTTTCCTAAGAGTCAGTTTGTTACTACATATTAATATTTACTTACTGAGCATTCTACCTTCTCTTCTATTAAAAGCTGAACTTCAGAGGTAGCTGTCATCATCATTTAAGGTGTCTTTAGACGCGATCTCACTTGAGTCACATGTTGACTGACTGGTGACTCATCTCAAGAAACTTTAACCTGAAAACAAAACACAAACAAAACAGGTTACGGCAGGATTGCCCTGTCAGTTTTGCTGTGGTCATGGGCAGTGCCATTTTTCCAGTCAGGTTAGATTTGGTTTCAAATAACGAAAATTTTGTCATAGAGAAAACTTCAGAACACCTTTCTTGCAAACATACTACTTTGGCTGTTTAGCTAGAATACTAATGATGGTTACACTATACACTAGCCATCATTTTGTTGCCTCCTTTGAAACATGAAGACCTTCAGTAAAGGTTTTATTATAATTAAAAGGCCTTTATCTGAAGCTGTGTCCAGTCTTACCTGTTTAGTAGGGTTTTCTGAACGCCTGCAGCTAGTAATGAGAGTAAAATTCACTAACAACGCTCAACTCACACTCGCAGCCCAGGAACTTGACATGATCATCTTTGGATCACTCTGTTAGCAAGGTCTACTTTCAATAAATGCTTTAATCTGTGTTTCTTTTATTTGTCTTATAGACAAAGATAGTACAAGTGTACCTTATATAGTTCTCAAGTAATTTAATTGACAAAAAGGATTATAATGTAGAAACTAAATAGTATTTAGGTTTGAATGTTGATTGGTTACTTAATGGAGGCTTGTTTATATTCAGCAACATTTCTGTTTACCATGGTCTTTTTGCATCTCTCAAAAGATGTTAAGTACCATAGAGAGCGTTATATTCAAAATCAAGATATAGAAAAATAAATTCCAAAAAAAAGAATTTAGTAGTATGCACATGCAGTGGGGGAAATAATAATTTGATCCCCTGCTGAATTTGTAAGTTTGCTCACTTACAAAGAAATGAACAGTCTCTAAACAGTTATGGGAGCTTCTTTTGAATGGAGAGAGACAGAATATCAACCAAAACTCCAGAAAAAAAAACACGTTACATAAAAGTTATCAATTGATTTGCATGTCACTGAGTGAAATAAGTATTTGATACCCAAGCAAAACATGACTTAGTACTTGGTGGAGAAAC